>PISX010003926.1:20668-73891 GCA_004024625.1 Mellivora capensis
ATTATGCTGAGTGAAATAAGTCAAGCAGAGAGAGTCAATTATCATATGGTTTCACTTATTTGCGGAGCATAACAAATAACACGGAGGACATGGGGAGATGGAGAGGAGAAGGGAGTTGAGGGAAATTGGAAGGGGAGGTGAACCATGAGAGACTATGGACTCTGAAAAACAACCTGAGGGGTTTTGAAGGGGCGGGGGGTGGGAGGTTGGGGGAGCCTGGTGGTGGGTATAGTGGAGGGCACGCATTGCATGGAGCACTGGGTGTGGTGCAAAAACAATGAATACTGTTACACTGAAAAGAAACTTAAAAATTTTTTAAAAAGAGAGACAAGAACCTTTTCAGAGAGGCAAACCACTCTGAAAACAGCATGGAGTTTCTTCAAAAAGTTAAAAGTAGAACTACCCTATAATCCAGCAATTACACTACTCCATATTTACCAAAAAAATAGAAAAATACTGATCTGAAGGGATACATGCGCCTCAATGTTTATAGCAGCATTATCAACAATAGCCAAATCAAGGAAAGAACCGAAATGTTCATTGACTGATGAGTGGATAGAGAACATATGGTATATAGACATGACGGAATATTACTCAGCCATAAAAAGGAATGAAATCTTGGCGTTTGCAGCAATATGGATGGAGCTAGAGAGTATTATGTTAAACAAAATAAGTCAGTCAGAGAAGACACATACCATATGCTTTCACTCATATGTGGAATTTAAGAAACAAAACAAATGAACAAAGGAAAAAAAGAGAAACCAAGAAACAGACTCTTAACTCTAGAGAACAAATTGATGGTTACCAGAGGGGGGAGATGGCCAAAATAGGTGATGGGGATGAAGGAGTGCACTGGTCAGATGAGCAACATGTTTTGTGTGGAAGTGTCGAATCAGTAAATTGTACACCTGAAACTAATATTAAACTGTGTGTTCACTAACTGGAACTTAAATAAAAATGTAAGAAAACCAAAGATATGGAGCACTTGCAAGAGGGTTTTGTACATCTGTATCTATATAGATATGAAATAAATCGTGTTAAACTGTCACAAAATCTCTAAGAGGTAAGAATTAGGAACTTTATTTTATAGATGATGAAAGAATAAGTTGGCTGTGGCACTAGCAGATTTAAGATTCAACATGTCCACCCTACCTTAAGCAACTAATAATTTTGGTCCATCAAGACAAGAAAGAAGACATTAGAGGTCTCAAAGAGGTCATCTACCTCTCTGGGTGTAGCCAGTGCACTCCAGATGTCTGAAGTTGGTAGATAAAACCCATGAATCTAGAACGTGGCAGCATTTCCAGTTGAAGAGAAACCTTAAGGTAACCCCACATGTAGAAACTACTGAAGGAGCACCCAGAATAGAGTTCGATTAAGAGAACATCTTCAGTCTGCTCAATAAAGTGAACTGGAGCTTGTCCAAGGGAAAAAGAAATTGTCTGTCTGCTTGCTGAGATGTTGCTAGGAAGATTACCCAATAGGAGACTACCTAGGAAGGACTGGCTGAGCCTTCCAGCCAAAGAGAGAAAAAATGACTCTGAAAATAAATTGCTTTCCAATTCCCAGTGTGAAGTGCAGCTTTGTAAAAGAGGGTTCCATATATAATGATGCTTCCTACAAGCACATTATGTAACATTCAGCAGCCATACTGAAATGGCCCTTTCCTGAATGCGTGGTGCATGTGGCTAGCAACATGACTATGCCAGGGGGAAAAGAGAAGGAAAGAAAGGTCATTTCCAGGTGTGTTTTGGTATAAGTCTTTTTTTTCCCAAGTACTAACTGATATTGTACATATCAAAGGTCTAGGAAGATCTGTATCCCTATTATCTGCTTTCAGTCTTTTTTATATGAGAGTTACTTTATTTATTATTTATTTATTATTAAAGCAAAGAACTGAACAAAATTTTAAAGGGCATAAAAATATGGAATGCTTCCCAAACTCTCATGTTGTCCTTACGCAGGGACCATGTTAATCTTCTTTGTATTGTCCCAGTTTTAGTAGATGTGCTGCTGAAGAAAGCACTCCATTGATCTACTTCTAGATATCCGCCCAATAAAACCTGAAATTCATCATGTATGCTAAGTTTTGCTCTCTGTAATTCTATTTACAAAATGGAAACATGATTGAAAAGCACATGCTGAAATTAATTTGCACTTCTGCCTAAATTGAGTACTTTTTCTGCTTAAAATTTTTTTCCTGATAAAAATAAAGGATTTGAAGAAATCCATATTAGAAAAACTTTTTTTAAAGATTTCATTTATTTATTTGACAGACAGAGATCACAAGTAGGCAGAGAGGTGGGCAGAGAGAGAGGAAGGGAAGCAGGCTCCCTGCTGAGCAGAGAGTCCCATGCGGGGCTCGATCCCAGGACCCTGAGATCATGAAAAGCTGAAGGCAGAGGCTTTAACCCACTCAGCCACCCAGGCACACCCATACTAGAGAAACTTTTAATAAAACAATTTCTAGTGGATGATGTAATCTGAAGTTTGAGCTTGTTGCTCAATGTGAAGATGAGAAACACTGTTTGCACACCGACCTCAAGAAGCAGCTGGATTTCTACTAGAGTATACACACTGTCTTATGCTCTCGGTGTTTAAAAGAAATGGCCATTTTTCCCTTCTTAATGGAAAAAAACCCTCTCTCAAAAATACATACTTTTGACATAAAAGGGGCACCTATTTGACCGTAATCTTTGGTGCATACTTGCTGTCTCAGAAAAGAAGAAAGAAAAACAAATAATAAAGTTCAGTTAGAAAATTCAATCCAATCTCAACACACTGACAAATGAACAAATTCACCTCAGAAGGCTTTAAAAATAAAACAACAGAAAAGAAAACACTTTGTCTTGAAATAATTTTTGATTTACGGAGGAGTCGCAAAGATAGCACAGAGTTTCCGCATACCCTGCACTCACCTTCCCCTTATGCCACCACATGAGAAGACTTTTCATACCAAGTTGGCCCGAAGCCTGAGGAGTTGATTATGAAGTAAAAGTCTCAGTAAAGATGGAACAGTAAGATTAATGACAAATACAAACTGGGAAAATTTTACTAATAAAAGAAGAAATGTGCACTCTTTGAAGTGAACACTATAGATATTCTAAAAACTCAACTTTCATTAACACAGTTTTATCTTTCATCTTTATATGGCCAATAGCATGTTACATGTTTTGTGGAAGAAAGGGAAATCTCTTCATTTTTGATAAATCCCACTCCAGCATGAACTGTAGATTATCATCAAGTCATGAGCACCATATTGTAGATTCACATACAATAAATGTAGTAGGTGTGTTTCTTCTCTGGGATGGTGATAAATCTCTTAAAAATGTCAGCCTGCAAATAAAAAAATCTTGAAATTTATGGCCAACATTGTAAAGTCACTCACCAAAGCACTTGTTTTCAATTATTTTATTAGATCATACTCACCAGTGTTAGAAAATGTAAGGGAGACAATGGGGGGATGGTCTTGAGAAGAGAGCTATGAAAGGGGCAAAGAATGGAAGGTCAAATGTCAAGGACAAAAACTTTGAGAGTGCTTTCTTGGCCGTGCAATCTTCAATTTCCACCCCTCCCCCCATCTTTTAATAGGAAACTACCTTACCTATGCTGTCATGACTTGGAATTTGTATATCCTATTTCCAAAGGAGATAATGGCTCTCTATCTAGATAATATCAGGCTTAGCCTTCTTTTAATTGAGTTCCCTGATGCATTTGATAGACTGTGCACGGAGATCAGGGATACTCACTATCTTGTGTTTACCAGTGATGCTCATGTCAATAGATAATTGCAGTGAAGCCTTGGTTCCATACACTTACTAATTTTCCTAAAGCAGGTCCTTGAATTACATTGCTTATAATGCACATTTTTGCAGGGTCTTGTTGTAGTTTGGGTCTAATAATAAATAGATGGCCAGGTAGAAATTTCTGGAGTGTCAGAAAGACAGCTCCAGAGTGGAGTAGGCATTACATTTATAGAAGTCCAATATCTGCCCAAGCCTACCACAGGTTGGTGATAACCAGTCCATCAGCCAGGCAATACCTCATTCAGCAGCATCACAGGGAAGATGGTCTTCTCTAGCACATCGCTTAGTCTCTACCTGGGTCACCTTCTTATAAAAAATGGACAGCTTCTAGCTGAGCCTCAGACACAAAACTAGGGGGCACACTCACCTCCTTCTCCAACAATGACTGTCCAATCTGTGCGAGTCAAATTCCTTACTCTGCAAATGAATGAATGGTCTTTCCAAACACTGTGAAGATGGGTTAAAAACTTACATCTACACCTTGGGGGTTTTCTTTTTTGAGTACTAATGGATAAAATCAACTGACATTCTATTGGCTGTTTTCATTAAAATTCAAAACAGTACTACTCTCTCATCCACACCCCACCTCTCTTCAGGGATTTTCCCTTTGATATTTAGCTTTTAACTAATGAAATGAATTAACTAGTATGGCATTCTTGAGGGCTATTTATCAAGTTCAAGCACACAAATAAAAACTTACAATCCCCAGTTTTGTCTGTGGTACATTGTAAAGTGGAGATCTCGGTGGAAGGCTTCAGCCAGCACCGTGGCTAGTTGCTCCCTTTCTTGGGACAAAGGTCTACACAGCATGCCTTTCTTGAAAAAGATCCTGTCTGGGTGGACTTCACCACTAAGCTTTACTCATTATATCAATCTAAAAGGGAACAATTGATGATGAACAAGAAATTAGTTTAACCCCAAACCCACTAGCCTAGGGCACATTTCTGCTAAAAATTAGAACCATCTTCTTCAGGAGTAAAAAGAAACTACAACTTCACTCTAAATGAACCTTACCTAGTTATTTGCATAAGCTTCGTGGATTGAATCCAGGAGTTTACATGTGAGCAAGAAGATGCATAACATCAGTGGTGCAAATGACTAAGGAATTCTATAATAGGGAATCTCAGTGATCCTGAGCAAAAAGAATTATTTTAGTTCCCTAAACACTATTTCTCTCTGAAAATAAAAGCCAATACAAAGACCTTAATTCCCAGCTATGGAAACTGCTCCTATAGATCCATGATATGGTGAGGCCAATACAAAACAGTGGGCTTTGCTTTTTAGCCATTTCTCCTCTTTCATATAGGCAGCAGGGACCTGGAATGAAAAATGCTGTTCAAAGAGTGGAATTCCCTCTGTAGCCCTCTTTATTAGCCCACTTAGGAATAATCGATGCCCCTGCATGAGTAAGAGGGGCATGTTATTGATGGTTGAGCTTCTAAAAGTAAGTAGAGAATGTAACATTCCTTGATTGGTTAAAGTGTACTGTTAAGGGAATAAAAGGATGGACAGAAAAATTGACAGATTTATTGACAATAAAAGCAGTGACTATAATAATAATATGTTATGATCATAAACATTTGGTCCTACACTAAAACACTCCACTCTCCTGAACTTTTGCAGTTTGTTTCTGGATAATGTATTATTTTGTCCTCTTCCCTGAAGCTAGTTGTCACTTATAGCCATTAAAATGCCTACTCACTGTATTTTTCAAAGTATAGTATACATGCCTTTCATGCATGAATTTTTTTACCATAGTTATTAATGAGTGTGCAGGTGAGTATGTGTGTCTATGTGTGTGTGTGTACCCATTTGTGTCTGAATATTTGCATCTTTCCACTTCCTGAAATTCAGCTTTTTTTTCTATTAGTGGAGGTTAGCAAGTAATTGAATTTTGGAGAAATACAACTCCACTGTCATCTTTTTTTTTTCTTCAAATTTTTATGTGAATTCTAGTTAGTGAATATACAGTGCAATATTGGTTTCAGGAGTAGAATTCAGTGATTCATCACTTACACACAATACCCAGTGCTCATCACAGCAAGTGCCCTCCTTAATGCCCATCACCCATTCAGCCCATCCTCTACCAACCTCCCCTCCAGCAACCCTCAGGTTGTTCTCTATTGTTAAAAGTGTCTTATGGTTTGTTTCCCTCTCTCTTGCTCTCTCTTTTCCCCCTTCACCTATGTTCATCTGTTATGTTTCTTAGATTCCACATACGAGTGAAATCATATGGTATGTGTCTTTCTCTTACAGACTTATTTTGCTTAGCATGATGCATTCTAGCTCTGTCCATGTCATTGCAAATAGCAAGATTTTATTCCGTTTATGGCTGAGTGATATTCCAGTGTGTGTGTGTGTGTGTGTGTGTGTGTGTGTGCACCACATCTTTATTTATTCATCAGTCAATGGACATTTGGCCTCTTTCCATGCTTTGGTTATTGTTGATAATGCTATAAACATTGGGGTGCATGTACCCCTTTTGAACCTGTATTTTTGTATCCTTTGGGTAAATACCTGGTAGTGCAATTACTGGGTCATAGGGGACTTCTATTTTTAACTTTTTGAGGAAACTCCATACTGTTTTCCAGAGTAGCTGCACCAGTGCCAGACAACCACAGTGCAAGAGGGTTCCCCCTTCTCTGCATCTGTGCCAACAAATGTTTCTTGGGTTGTTGATTTTGTCCATTTTGACAGGTGTGAGATGATATCCCATCATGGTTTTGATTTGTATTTCCCTGATGATGAGTGATGTTGACCATCTTTTCACGTGTCTGTTAGCCATATGGATGTCTTTTTGGAAAATGTGTATTCATGCCTTCCCATTTCTTAACTGGATTATTCGTTTTATGGGTGTTGAGATTGTTAAGTTCTATATGGATTTTGGATACCAACCCTTTATCAGATATGCCATTTGCAAATATCTTCTCCCATTCCATAGTTTTGTTGATTTGTGATATTGTGCAGAAGATTTTTATCTTGATGAAGTCTCGGTAGTTCATTTTTGCTTTTGTTTCCCTTGCCTCCATTTTTCCTTTTGTTTCCCTTACTATATCTAGTAAGAAGTTGTTATAGCTGAGGTCAAAGAGGTCGCTGCCTATGTTTTCCTCTAGGATTTTGTTGGTTTCCTGTCTCACTTTAACTCCATTGTCATCTTGATGATATGCATTTAAGAGAGTTTTGCCTTTGGTGTGTCAGTTTTTGTGACTTAGTAGTAACCAGTATCTTATATGTATATTTTATATATATATATATATATATATATATATATATATATATATATATAAAATAATATCTACACTCAATGTGAGGCTTGAACTCACAGCCCCAAGGTCAAGATTCACAGGCTCTACTGAATGAACCAGCCAGGCAGCCTTAATTTTACATATTTTTAATTTATATTGAAATATTTCAGTCATACAAAAAAGTATTGAAATAATTAAACAGATACATATTATACGTCTTGCTCAACTTAAAAAAATGATATATTACAAAAAGAATTAATGCTCCTTGTTGATGCCTCTTTGGTAAAAATTTACACTTTGCAAAGGTAATTATGGCCTATGATTTGGAGGATTTCTTTGGAGTTTTTTTTTGTATGTATGTTTGCTTGAGTAATATTTAGTGTTTTAAATTTTATATAAAGGGTATACTGTTTGTATTTTTCTGAAACTTGCTTTCCTCATTCATTATTAAACTTTTTTCATCCATGTGGATATATGTAACTCTGGGCCGGTGGATTTTTCATTGCTTTACATTATTCTATTGGGTAGATAAGCAATAATGGGAACATTGTCTTGATGATGGACATTTGGATTCTTCCTGATTTTTCTTTTTTTTTCTTCCTGATTTTTCTACCATAAAATTGCTTCCAATAGTAGTGTTATATTTCTGTCTATATGTGCATGTGTGAGAGTTAATCCTAGCACATAGACCTATGAGTAGAATTTCTGGATAATAGGATAGATATAACATTGGTAGGTATTGCCAAGTCAATCTCTGAATTGTTCTACAAATTTCTACTCGTAGCATCAATGTATTCTTATTATAAGTAATATGAACAGATTTTAATTTGCATTTCCTTGATTACTAGTAAATTTGAGAACATTTTCTGTGTGTACGTGCATATGCTTTGCAGGCTGCCTAAGTGCTGCCTAAATTTAAGGGTAGAACAAACTGTGTAAGCAAAAGTGGTGATTGGTTGCTGGGGGGAGGGGGTCGGGAAAGGTGGGTGGGGTAATGGACATTGGGGAGGGTATGTGCTATGGTTAGTGCTGCAAAGTGTGTAAACCTGGCAATTCACAGACATGTACCCCTGGGGATAAAAATATGTTTATAAAAAATAAAAAATTTTTAAAAAGTGGTGATTGGTTGCTGGTGTGGGATAAGCAAGAAATCTGCTCATGTCCTTCCTGGACCCTTCTCTAACGAAAGGCAGGATATATGATTATATATATTCTCTTAACAGCAATCATGATAGCAAATTTTCCTACAACATTGTCCTTCATGCTATCCTTCAAATATTACATAACCTATAATATGAATTTAATATGAATTCAACAAATATAATATCCCTACCTAACCACTTAGTTCTGTGAGAGTAAAGTGAAAAGAAGTGGAAAAGAATGCATGCTGATAGCAATTCCTACCTCATCAAATTGAGTGAGAGTTAATTAAGTCATGTCTAATGTGCTCAGCCCTAAAGTTGGGAAAGAGTATTTACTCAAGAAAGGTAAGCTTAAAAAATGTTTTAAGGAAAATAAAGATAAATTCTCTTAGAAGTAATATGTCACTTATTCCATGAGGTTACATAGGGTCCCATACCACCCCCCTAGTTCACTGCCTCCAGACTATTTTGGACTTGGAAACCAGGCAATGCAACTTGTTGGAAGTGTATGTAAAGAAAGAGTGAAAAAGGGTTGAGATTAGTCTGAGTAGTTTTCCTGAGTAAAGAGCAGGGTATACTGGTACTTGGGGTCACTCAGAGATATTTTTATAACTTACTTTCTGTTCTTGGCTATGTTCCTGATAGGTGACAACTTGAGAACTGAAAAAAATGAGGATTTTTCTTTTTCTTCCTTATAAATGTCAGTAGACTCTAACAGCTTACTCTCCAAAAATAAGTATTTATCTGGAAAAGTACTGGAGAGAGGTTTTTCTCTCCCCAGCCAGCCAGGGAGTGGATATGTTAAGACTTTTTTTCTTTATGAATTCAAAGAAAGAATAATAAATAAGCATCAAGGTTCTTACTGTATCTGGCCTAAAAATGTATATTCCAAAGTGATGTGATATGATGCACATAGCAACTTAGGAACAATCTATAATATCAAAAGTATGATTATACATCAAGATTTCAATCTCAAGGTATCTTTCCAACCTCAGAATGTATTTTCCAATAAGTATATTTAAATGGCAACTAGGTAGTATAGATAGTGCTAAAAGACTGTATAAACTGTGATTTAGCCAGACCCTAATATTAATAGTATCAATTATACTGTTATTTATTATTAACTATATATATCATATGTATATTGTATATATTAACTACACTATTATCTATTATATACAATGCCTGAATACTGAATTAATTCAGGTGTTGGGAAGAAGAAGAAAATTCCCTTTTACTCTAGTACTTTCCTCTCTCTCTTTATGAGTCTTATATTGCCTTTTTAGCCCCTCTCTTAAGGATATTGGTATCTTCATGCAGTCCCCAATCCTCCAGCCCTTCCCCATCAAAACTCTGAATCTCTAAGTTGTTCAGTGAAATTGAGATAATATGAAAGCAGTCTGGTTGAACTAACTTACACTAACATGAAAATGATTGCTTAATCCTTCCCAAGGAATTTGAATTCTTAAAATTTAGCTTTGATAAGCAACTTGAATCTTCAGTATCAGAATTTCAGGCACATTAAGTAAGTAGAAAATTTAGTCATTATTTGATGAGCTATTGGGAATGAAGGGAGACAATTTAGATATCATCACTGCCTTGGGAATTGCTTTTCATAATCTATTCTGTCCCACTAATAGGGACTTTTAAATTTTTGTAACAACATCTACTTCCCAGGGCAGTAATGGATATATCTACAGAGACCTTTTTAAATGGTCATATGTTTATATCATAGATGGCTGCATCAGGATTTCTTTCAGAAAATAAGAATAACCACTTGTGAAATGTTTGTGTTTTGCTTATTTTTATCTTTTAAAATTATTTTTTTTACTTTGTTTTTATTTTCCTGATAGAGTCAATGGGAAAGGATACTTAGTAGACTCTCAAAAGAAAACAACTCATTCTTTAACCCCCCTCTCATTCTGCCTCTGCCAATAAATAAAAAATAAATGGGAAGAGGAGGATGAAAGAAAAGAAGCAAAGACAACCCACATATTGGAAATTATGTTTGTCCTATATCTTGACATAGAAGGAAAGCTTTATAAAGAGGCTTGCCAATGTGTCCTGCAGTAAAAATGAATATTAGCATGAAAGGATGTTATCTGCAAAAGCTGTGAATGATTAAACTTCCTTCCTTACTAGAAAACAGAATCAAGTTTCACATGGTCATAAGAATGTATTGGAGGGCTCACTGGGTGGCTCAGTGGGTTAAAGCCTCTGCCTTCAGCTTGTGTCATGATCCCAGGATCCTGGGATCGAGCCCCACATCAGGCTCTCTGCTCAGCGGGGAGCCTGCTTCCCCTCTCTCTGTCTCTGCCTGACTCTCTGCCTGCTTGTGATCTCCATCAAATAAATAAATAAAATTTTTTAAAAAATCATTTAAGAATGTATTGGACACACACAGTTACGAATTCTAGTGTTCTACTCAATGAATGCCTGATTCTTAAAATAAATGGTTTTGGAAATGGCAATGTAAGGAGTATCTTGACATGATGGTGATGAAATCCAAATTGTATTATTGATTTATAGTCCAGCGACTCCATGCTTACTCTATATTTGATGACAAGATGACCTGCTCTTTGACAACATGGCGACATGTGTCCTAAGACTTATTCTAAGTCCCACTGGAGGTCACTGATCCAGAAGAAATAGAAAATTATTTTTGCTCACCTTTTAAAGATTTCTTTGTCTCATCCAAGCATTCTCATTGATTGACTCTCATTACTATGCCAGTGTCGAAGTTTTGTAAGCCATGCCTGTCTTTCTCCCTTCTGGACTGTTCGGCTCAGAGCCTTATTTGCATGAGTTGAAAGAGGAGTTTAGGGGGCGCCTGGGTGGCTCAGTGGGTTAAAGCCTCTACTTTCAGCTCAGGTCATGATCCCAGGGTCCTGGGATCGAGCCCCACATTGGGCTCTCTGCTCCGCGGGGAGCCTGATTCCTCCTCTCTCTCCCTGCCTGCCTCTCTTGCCTACTTGTAATCTCTGTCAAATAAATAAATAAAATCTTAAGAAAAAGAAAGAGGAGTTTAGGTTTCTACCTCACTTTAGTCTTCATTTCTCAAGAATCATAATTCTCCCAATATACATGTATGTATGTGTGTATGTATTTTTTTTTAAAGAGAAACTTCCTTAAAGAGTTGTTCTGTTCTTAAAACTGATGACAGTAATCTGATGTTAAGCAAAGCTTTAGTCAGGGAACTCCATTCACAAATGGAGTGCTTAATCGGTTCATTTGTTTGTCGCAAAGATTTATTAAGGCCTTACTATATGCCAGCCACTAGATTAATTGCTAGACCAAAAGGAGTGAACAAGATAGACAGTCTTACTTCTTAGAAAGCTTAGCACCAAGGCAGAAAGACAGATCTTAAACAATAATTACAAGATTAAGGATGTTATAAAGTGGCAAGTGTGCATGCTATCAGGGTATACATAGTGAAGGCCTTTTGTAAGATGTGGCATTTAAGCAGAAACCAGGAAGAACAATAAGAATTAGAGATGCTAAAAGTGGGGAGGGGTTATTCAGAAAGAACAGCTTATATGAATGTTCTGAAGTAGAAGAGAACATGACCTATTTGCAGAAAAATAGTGCTTTGTCACCAACAGATAAAAAATGAGGTCAGGAATGCTACAGGTAAGATTTTTATCATTTAAAAAAATTTTTTGAGAGAGAGAACATTCACAAGCTGAGGTGAGGGGCAGAGGGAGAGAGAGAATCTTAAGCAGGTTTCACACCCAGCATGGAATCTGACATGGGGCTCGATCCCAGGACCCTAAGATCATGACCTGAGCCAAAACCAAGAGTCGGGTGCTTAACTAACTGAGCACCCAGGCACCCCATGGATGAGATTTTAGTGATAGATATGATTCATTTTCTGGGCAACCTTGTAGTCATCCCAAAGAGTTGGTCTTTTTCTTTAGGGTCATGACAAATTTGTAAGTTAGCAAGTAACATTTGCATTTAGAATCATCTCCGGCTGTAAGTATAAAAATAGATTTGAGAATGTTGAGATTGGAGGCAAGGAATCCCTTTATGAAGTTATTGCAAACCTCTGGTTACAACAACATGGTAGCCTAAGAGAACAGGAAAAAAATCTTGCTAAAAATATCTGGATATTCTCAAAAGAAAAAATAGTTTAAGTAAGTATGTATGGTCATAAGAAATACAGATGACAGAAATGAAGGATCTAAAATCACAGAGAAGCCAGCAAGTGGGCCATTGCTGTGGCTGCCTGAGGTAGTTGATATGAATTAGTCATTTGCAGGCTTGGGTTTTAATGCCCATGTAAGGACAAAACTGTTATCCTGAAAATCCAAACCAAACCCACAATAAGATACCACCTCACACCAGTCAGAATGGCTAAAATTAACAAGTCAGTAAACTAAGATGTTGGCAGGAATGCAGAGAAAGGGGAACCCTCCTACACTGTTGGTGGGAATGCAAACTGGTGCAGCCACTCTGGAAAACAGTATGGAGGTTCCTCAAAAAGTTGAAAATGGAGCTACCCTACAAACCAGCAACTGTACTACTGGGTATTTACCCCAAAGATATAGGTGTCATGATCCGTGGGTTACATGCACCCCAATGTTTATAGCAGCAATGTCCACAATAGCCAAACTATGGAAAGAAACTAGATGTCCATCAACAGATGAATGGATAAAGAAGCCATACAATGGAATATTATGCAGTCATCAAAAAAGGAAATCTTGCCATTTGCAACAACGTGGCTGGAACTAGAGCATATTATGCTAAGCAAAATAAGTCAATCAGAGAAAGGTAATTATCATATGATCTCACTGATATGTGGAATTTGAGAAACAAGACAGAGTATCATAAGGAAAGAAAGGAAAAAATGAGACAAGAAGAAACCAGAGAGGGAGACAAGCCATAAGAGACTCTTAACCTTAGGAAACAAACTGAGGTTGCTGTAGTGGCTGGGTGATGGACATTGGAGAGGGTATGTGTTGTAATGAGCACTGGGTATTATATAAGACTGATGAATCAGACCTGTACCCATGAAACAAATAATACATTATATGTTAATTTTAAAAAAAAAACTTGTCCTGAGATTCTTCATCTTTCTTGAGTAAGAGCACTTTCATCTGAGAGTTTTAGCTCCTGGGCCTCACCTAACACACATCTGGAGTTTGTATTTGTAGTACCAACTTGAACCAAGAACACCCAGGAAGCCAAACACAAAATTGATCTGGAGAAATGTTTCTATAACCCAACAACTAATCTACTTTCTGTCTCCATCAATTAATTGACTAGAATTTGGGTCTGAGAAAATTACCCAGAATGCAGCACAGAAAGCTAAAGAAATGAATAATACAAAGGAAAAGTTGAGAAAAATAGAAAATAGAATAGGGAAGAGCATCATATTCAATAGGAATTTTTGAAATGATACACAGAGAATGAAGGACAGACAATATTCAAAGAGAAAATTATATTGACTCTTTGATGAAATTCATGATCACTCAAATTCAAGAGCCCTGTCCCTCCAGGTTCCAAGCAGCATAAATGAAAGTAATTTTCACCTAGACAAATCATTGAGAAACTACAGAAAAGCAAAGCCATTTGGAACATCTTATAATCGATCAGAAATAAGACCCATGAAATAAAAAGCAATAAATTAATTAATCTGTCAGCAGACTTCCACTAGTACCAATGAAAGCTATACCATTGAAAGAAAACTGCCAACTTAGAAGACAATCGGTCATTTTCAGGCTCTTACTCAGAAAAAGAAATTTGTAAAAGTTGTGTTTCTGTAAGAAGGATATTGAACACAGAAGGAAGAAGTGAGATACAAAAATTAATGGTGATGCCAAAGACATTGATGCACATTGACTCTAACAAAACAGTAATCACAATGGAATAATTTGGGACAATAGCAAAAGCAAGTTATACCTTAAATCCTGGGAAATGCTATGTAAAATGGAAGCTAGAGGATAGGGCAGACTATAGTTTAAGTAGTCTTAGTCCCTTGTATTATTTAGAAGGAAAATAAAAATAGTAATTTTAACAATATTAATTTAACATATCGAAGATTCATACTAAAAAGTAACAACTATTATATATTGGAGATACTTCTAAAATATTTCCAAAGTAGTAGTAGATGATTAAAAAAATAAAGAAACCCAAACAATCTGATATAAACAGAATCAGAGAAAAAGCATGCACAGGAAAAGTAAAATATAAAGCACAAAATAAGAGTCTGAATAAACCCCAATACATTAATAATCACAAAAAATACAAAAACCCTGTATTTACTAGTTAAAAGCAGAGATTGTCAAATTGCATTTTTAAACTCTACTTTATATGCATGGACAGTAGAAAAACAAAAATATGCCAGGCAAATGCAACCTAAACAAAGCAAATATGGCCATATATCAATATCAATCAAAATAGAACTTTAAGAAAATTAATATTATTAGGTTTAAAGGGAAATATTTCATAATACTAAAAAGGAACTTCAGCAGATGATATAGCAATTCTTAACTTATATACACCTAAAAACCTATGTCCACAATATGTAAAGTTAAAAGTGAAAGACTTATAAGAAGAAATTTTAAATTCCACAATCACAATGGAATATTTTAATATATTTTCCTCAGTAATTGGTAGATCAAGCAAACTAAAGAGTTGTAGGATGTAGAAATTTTCAGCAATACTGTTTAAAATATGATCCATTATAGGGAATTTAAAGAATGTACATTTTGCTTAAAATACATGGAGCATTTACAAAAATTTACCATAAAGTGTCACAAAACAGGACTCAGCAAATATCAAAGAAATGATTTCATGTAACCGGTTTCTTGATAATATTGAAATAACATTAGTAATCATTAGCAAAATTTCTTTCTCTGTACATTCTGGGAAATTTAAAAGCACCATTTATTTTTTTTTAAACAAAAATAAATAAATAAAGGAGTGCCTGGCTGGCTCAGTCGGTAGAGCATGCAACTCTTGATCTCAGGGTTGTGAGTTCAAACCCCACATTGGGCATGAAGCCTACTCTAAAAAGAGATAAAAGCATTTTTTAAAGTAAACACTTCATCAAACAACTCACAATCTTGGGGCCCCTGGGTGGCTCAGTCAGGTAAGTATCTACCTTCAGCTCAGGTCATGATACCGGGGTCCTGGGATTGAGTCCCACATCGGGCTCCCTGCTCAGTGGAGAATCAGCTTCTCCCTCACCCTCTGCTACTCCCCCTGCTTGTGCGCTCTCTCTCTCTCTCAAATAAGTAAAATAATTTTTTTTAAAAGAGTTCAAAATCTGAAAGAGGAAAGCAAAAACATGTATCATCACAATACCCTACAATAACATTAATTCCATAGGAGTTATGATTAGTACATGGGGATGATGGGACAGAAGATTATTTGAAGGAATTGATGCATGTGTGGAATAGTAAATTGCAAATAAGTGTGAGCCAGGTAAGACTTCTCTTTTGCCTAAAAATTGTGATATAATTTACATACAATAAAATCCACCCATTTGAAGTACACAACTGAGTGGGTCTTAGCATATTCACAAGGTTATGCAACTATCATAATTGTCTAGTTCCAGAATGCCAAAAAGAAACTTCATATCCAGTAGCACTTACTCTCTGTCCCCTCCCTCCCCCTAACCCAGGGTAACCACTCATTTATTTTCTGTCTCTATGGATTTGCTAATTGTGGATATTTCATGTTAATGGAATCGTCTGATGCGTGGACTTTCGCATCTGACTTCTTTCATGTAGCATAATTCTTCAAGATTCATCCACATATCAGTATTTCTTTCTTTTTTATCGCCAAGTAATATTCCATTGTATGGATGTGCTTAAGTTTATTTACTCATAGTTCAAATGGATGGACATGTAAGTTGTTTCCACTTTGGGGTTATTATAAACATTTGTGTACAGGTTTTTGTGTGAACACGTGTTGTCAGTTTTCTTGAGTATATTTTTAGGAGTGGAATTGTTGGGTCATATCGTAGCTTTATGTCCAGCATTTTAAGTAACTGACAAACTGTTTTCTGTAGTCACTACACCATTTTACATCCCCATAGCCAGGTGAGATACATGTAGGTATGTGGACGTAAGTAAGGGCGGGACAGAACTACTTCTATCAGGGAAGCAACAGTGGCCAAAAGTACAAACAATGGCATTGGAGTCATAATAGCATGAATAAAACCCCAAAGATGAAAAATTGTATTTTGCACTGAGGAAAATAGAAATCATTTTTTAATGCTGCATCCCCATGTTACAATGTGGAGGCCTACAGAATTTAGGGACTTGAGACCTCCAAGATTGTCACCACCTGTTCTCTCATCTTGGGCAATTCAGGTAACATCTCTGAGTTCTGATTTATTCATCTGAAAAGTGGGATGAACATTTCTTATCCTGTCAACCTCCCAGAATTATGGAAATCACATGGCAAAGTGGCTATGGAAGTGCTCATGAGATTCAGGGTGTAGTGAGAGTGGAAAGCTACCTACGACATAGGCCTAAGGAGGTTGAGGCCCCGCGCATATAGTTTTGATCTCTGATACAGCCATAAATTCATCCTGTTTTTCACTTCTCAAGTGAAAAATCAGTACATAGCAACCATACTTCAAGAAACAACTCATAGGGGGCGCCTGGGTGGCTCAGTGGGTTAAAGCCTTTGCCTTCAGCTCAGGTCATGATCACAGGGTCCTGGGATTGAGCCCCGCATCGGGCTCTCCCCTCAGCGGGAAGCCTGCTTCTCTTCCTCTCTCTCTCTGCCTGCCTCTCTGCCTACTTGTGATATCTGGCTGTCAAATAAATAAATAAAATCTTGTAAAAAATTATAAAAAAATTTCTGAATTTTGATGTGTGTACCATGGCTGTGGATGTGTGTACCATGGCTGTTAATATTAGAGGACTCTTGGTGAAGGATATACAGGAACCCTCGTACTATCTTGCAACTCCTATGTAAATGTAAAATCTAAAAAAAGTTTTCAATAATTGTGTATGTGTGTGTGTGAGAGAGAGACAGAGAGAGAGAGGGAGACACAGAGAGCTAGAGTAGGAAGGATAGAGACAGAGAGGGAGGGAGGGAAGGGGGGAGAGAAAGGAGAGTTTGTGTGTGTCTGTGATGAAGGATAGATTATGAAGGAGGAAATGAGAGAATCATTGTAGTTCTCCTGTTACAACTGAGGCAATTGATACAGAAAGAACACGGTTTGTCCGAAGTCACACAGCCATTGAGAAGCAAAGCTGTGACTAGCCCATTCTGGTGCTCCTTCTATAGAATAAAACAAGAGGTATGAGCCTGGAAATAGGAGAGATCTGTAAGTGGAGAATATTTGGGACCAAACACATTGTAGGTAAATTTGTGCTTAACCATGCAAGCCAAGGGAAGCAAACTTCTAAAAATGATTGATGTCAAATGTAACAAATTAAGAGTTAAAATATGCTCTTTCCCATGAACGTCTACAGGATGATTTACTTTCCCGTATGCTAATAATGTTCTGGTTTTAATCAGCAATATACTGCATAGTGAATGCTTACCTATAACCTGGTTCATTACAATTAATTGGTAAACATGGCTGTATTTTTTTTTAAGATTTTATTTATTTATTTGACAGATAGAGATCACAAGTATGCAGAGAGGCAGGCAGAGACAGAGAGGAGGAAGCAGGCTCCCCGCTGAGCAGAGAGCCCGATGCGGGGCTCGATCTCAGGACCCTGAGATCATGACCTGAGCCGAAGGCAGAGACTTAACCCACCCAGCCACCCAGGCGCCCCCATGGCTGTATTTTTAGAATGTAACTGCAGTATCTATTAATGAAGGTGTGAAATCGCCTCTCATGGTTTTGTGTATGCCAATGGGATTTTATAAGGACATCGAAAAATATTATTACAAGGTCAGGGTTGAGCACTAACATTGCATGTTATTTTTTAAATTGAAATATAGTTGGCATACAATGTTATATTAGTATCAGGTGGACAACATACAATACAACGATTGTGTATATTACTCAGGGCTCATCACTATAAGTGGAGTCACCATCTGTCACCATACAACATTATTACAATATTATTGACTTTATTCCCTATGCTGTATTTTTCATCTCCATGACTTATTTATTTTATAACTCAAAGTTTATATCTCTTAATTCTCTTTGCCTTTTTCCCTCATTCCCCACTTACTTTCCCTCGAGCAACCACCAGCTTGTTCTCCGTATATATGAGTCTGTTTCTATTGCTTGCTTGTTTGTTCATTCGCTTGTTTTTTGGACTCCGCATATAAGTGAAATCATAGGGTATTTGTCTTTCTCGGGCTGACTTATTTCACTTAACATAATGTCATAATGTTCTCTAGGTCCATCCATGTTGTCATAAATGACAAGATCTCATTCTTTTTTATGGCTGAGCAATATTCCATGATAGATGATAGATAGATAGATAGATAGATCCCACTTCTTCTTTATTCATTTATGTATAGATGAACAGTGTTTAGAATAGGCTTGTCAAGAAGGCCTGGAAGTTGGTAGAGAGCAAGCCTTGAGAATTTTGAGACACGACAGAGGGAATGAGATAGGAGCTGGCCTGATGTGTTGAGGGAACACCAGAGATTCACAGCAAGGTGGGGGGTGGAGGAGGCATTGGGGAGAAAAGTAAGAGAACAGCTCAGTCGGGGAATGGTGGGGGGAGACCATGGAGTCCTGTAATATACTATAAAGACTTCCAATTTTACTCTGTGTGAGACGGCAAAACCTTGGAGAATTTTGAGCAACACAATGATATGAACTTATTTACATTTTGCAGGACTGCTGTGGCAGTTCTATTGGGAAGTGCCTATAGAGAGGCAAGGGTATAAAAAGGGACGTCGGTTAGAATATGTAGGGAATTACAAGAATCTGGTAGGAAATGGTGGTGGTTCTACCAAAGTAGTGGTCCACAAGTCAAAGTGGTTAGATTTGCTGCATGATGGGATGTGAGGTGGGAGAGAAAGAAGAATCAACAGTAACACCAAGCCTGAGAAACTAGTTGCATTAAGTTACTATTATCTGAGATGTGGTAGGAGCGATTACTGGGGAAGAGATCAGAAGCCCAGTTTTGTACATGTGGAGTTTGAGATGTCAGATATTTGAGTGGGAATTAGGAGCAGAAAGCTGAGAATGCAAACAGAGCCTCTGTAAAATGATGGGCAATCTTACAGACTTGCAGGGTGGCCAAAATTCCCTGAGGAAGGGTTTTGTCTTGCATACTATCAAAGTGAAAGAACACGAGCATTTGGGGACTGGGTATGACCATCTTGAATAGGCTGCTGAAGATGGGCTGAAAGTTTCAGCAGGACACAGAGACTTAGAGAAAAAAAGCAAGGAAGTGAAGATGGAAGAGCATCAATGCCAAGCCCCAACCATGTGGACTATTTCTCTGAAAGAAAAATTTTGTAAATCTCTCTCTTGGACTCCCCCTCTGCATGCTATGGACTCCTACCGCCCCATCAAGCTTTCCAGAATTTACACTAATACCATTAGTTCAGCTCTGGGCATCCTTGGTCTCCCAAGAAACCAATCATTATTTGTGACACTGTTTCTATGGATAATTCTAAACAATGCCCACCTCACTTGAAAATACAGCCTTGCCTGGATTTAAAAAACTAAATCATTTCTACCTAGGCAGTACAGTTCAAATCTCCATTTGTCTGGTCTTTTCCAGTATTGCTTGCAGCTTACCATGACTCGGTCATTCCCAGCAAGTCCCAACCTTCTGGGAATAGAATATTCTGCCATTGCTAGATTTTGTGACAACTCAGAGTCCTACCTCCTCTCCTACTGTCTCCAAAATTCCTATTTTTTCATTAAGGAATTAATTAGAATTTGTTTGGGAAGAATGTTATGACACCTCTTGAGATAATTGGAGACGTCCTGGGGAGTTACAGAGACAAGTCGGGAGTCACTTAGCTGAGATATTTTCATCTGAAAACTGAGAAAATTGACACAAGAAAAATAAATGACATATGGAGTCTTAGGCAACTGGGCAGAGGGAAGTTCTCTGTAGAGAAGCTGAGTGAAAGCACAGATAATTAATGATACAGAATTATCAACCCAGTTCTGATGAGCAGCTGCACAAGTTAAGATGGAAGTTCAGGTCTCAGAGTTATCTATGGGGTGAACTTATTCCAGAAAGAACACATAGAGACAGGATCTAAGAGGTATTATGCAGTTACCTTGCCCTGAATATATGAGTGCTAGGGAGGCACAGTAGGGAAGGCCCCCAATTTTCCGGTAGAAATGATGAAAGGATGGTTATTATCAACCTAGTGCTGCTTTGCTTCTTCTCAAATGTAAATGTGGGTCTCCATTATTCATGGAAGTCTATCAGGGCTTCTATTTCACTCCCCACGCCTCCACCACAGCACCACAGCTACAACCCCATACAGAATGAATAACTGCTAACCTGGAACATGATTTGCAAAGCTGTAGACTTTTATTGTGATGGCTTCTGGCAAATGTCAAAAACTTCAACAATTTAGATTGTTTTGAGGGTTTCCTTTAGCTATGACCTCAACCTTGTACTTGGCCCACCAGATTTTCTGTCTGGGTCAAAAATCAAATAACATTAGTCAGGTGAGGAATTTCATTTTGATGCTGGGAGAAAGGAGGGGGACACAACTCAAACCCATGGTTACCCCAGTAGTCATTCATGAGATAGAAAATTCAGGAGAAAACATCATCAGAGGTGATCAGCTCAGTGCTCCCACTTCCTGCCCTAACCACCTCTCCTACAGGGCTTGTTATTCCTGCCTTTAGCCTGGAAGTGGATTGCATGAGACAGGAGAGTGAGCTGTGTTCTATAATCACAAAAGGATATCTAAGGGGAGATGAGAATGCATAAAATAAAAATTTCACAAGTGAAAGAAAAGTCTGTCACTTTACAGATGGCAAAGTCAAGTCAAGAGAAGTAGGGTGACTTGCCTAAGATATAGGAGTTGCTTAGATGGAATGCTACTGAGCAGTAACAAGAAAGGAACTATTGGCACCTGCAACAGGGTGAATGGAACTCCAGGGAATTATGCCAAGTGGAAGAAGCCAATCCCCAAGGGTTGCACACCAGATGATGTTATTTCTACAACTTTCTTAAAATGATAAAGTTATAGAAATGGAGACTAGATTAGTGGTTGTCAGGGGTTGAGGGAGGTAAGGAGGTGTCGCTATAAAAGTACAATAGGAGAAATCCTTGTGCTGATGGAAATGTTCATATTTTGACTACATAGATGTCGGTATCTTGGTTGCCATATTGCGCTGTAGTTCCGCAAGATGTTACTAGTGGGAGAAACTGAGTAAAGGGTATATAAAAGGTTTACAGGATTTCTCTGCATTATTTCTTTTTTTCTCTGCATTATTTCTTAAAACCGCATGTAAATATGCAATCATTTCAAAATTTAAAAATTTTTAAAAAGCACTTCTCAGGACTAATCTGATTGGGACCCTTACAATCATTCATGAAAATGTCTCCTCTATCTTCATTAAGCGATAGCCAACAAGGTTGTATAGGTTTGTCAGTCCTATCCAACTGTATACTTGGTAGCTGGGCATTTATTGGGCACAAAGTTTATCTCAGTGAAAGAAGCTGCCATTCTGGGACAAATACGTGCAACGCAATTTTCACTCTGACCTTTGGAGCTTTTATGAAAAAGATATTTTCATAAACCTTTTATGAAAAGATGTTTTCCTCTGACTTGCCTTCTTAAGACCAACAAACATCATGTCTGTATCCACCATCACCCCTCAAAAAAAAAAAAAAAAAAAAGAACTTGAGGCAGATTGGGGTCCCGGGTGTAGACAGAGTGACTCAGTGGAATGTCTGCTCCAGGGCTGGGATGAGGGGTCTCAAAAATGGCATCAGTCTGTGACCTACATTCTGTAGGTGGCAGACTCTGAGTAAAAGGATGGTAAAGCCCTGGAATTGAATGATAGGGTGGGACAATATAAATACGAGACCATAGGTAAGGAGCGAAGAAGTAGGGTTTCAGTGGGTCTGAAGTCTGGGACTGCTAAGAGGGCCGTGTGTGCATGAAACCGACCTTCAGTAGATCCCGACTTGCCTCACCTTCAGTATGTTGGTCCTGCCACCAGCTGTTTGCGCCAAGGCCTGGGCACACAGGTGATGTGGTCGGAGGCTCCCAGACACCTGAGCGAATGAGAAAGGGAACCTCCACAGGGAACCTGAAGAGATGTAACCTCAATCGAGTGATCTTGAGGGGGACCGTAGGCCATGCAAGCCATTGGCTTGGGCAGCTGCTGGGTCCCCTGCTCTGCATACTCAGGTATCACCATACAAGGGTAGTCTCAGTTTGGGTTTTTTTTTTTAAGATTTTATTTATTTTATATAGAGAGAGAGCACAAACAGGGGGAGCAGCAGGCAGAGGGAGAATCAGGCTCCCATCTGAGCAGGGAGCCCAACACGGGACTCGATCCCAGGACCCTGAGATCATGACCTGAGCCAAAGCCAGGCGCTTAACTGACTGAGCCACCAAGGCACCACTGTCTCAGTTTTAACGTTGGGTACCCTGTATCCTGGAAGCCCCTCTCAGTCCCAGGCATTCCAGAGAGGGCTGGTTACCCTAGGAGCTGGTCAAGGTTGGATGTCACCAGAGAAGTTCATGTGTCACTACAGTGTTTCCCATGGTGTCGTTTAAGCTGATGAATTCACCCGTCCCGGCTTAGAAACTTGGTTTTTATTCCCCACACGAAAACTGGATCCACCTTAAGGGAAGGCTCGCATCATTCGTGTTCATTGAAACTGACACAAAAAGCCAAGTATAGCAGTAATTAATTTACACATCAAGACACCGTTGGAAGTCTGGCTGTGGCAGATCAGGGCTTTCTCTCCTCATAGGGAAGCTTCATGCAAAAACAAATAGTTGGCAGAAATTTGTCAGGTGAGCAGGGAGTCAGAAGAAGCCTGATCTTTATGGTCCATGACAGAGTACACCAAAGCAGAGAAAGATGCTGGAGTTCAGGGGTACACACACACACACACGCACACACACACACACACACACCAACTACCCCAACTAAAAATAGTTCTCACCCTTGCAACACATGATGCCCTCAGATATTTTCTATTTTACCCTGTTCTATTTCAATTTTAAAATATAAGCCGTTTAAAAATATTTGAGAAGTACTAAGATCAAACAAAACAATCATATATCCACAACCTTTTCCCAAAGAGGATGAATTACAATGGATTGGGTTTCTGTTCCCTAAATTACACTCACTTTCCCACTCAGCCTCGGTGTACAGTCAGGTCCTGGTGATTGAAGTTGTGTGTCCAACTGTAAGATCTGACATTTCAGATGTAGGTTTACCCATAGCTTGAGCACTGCATGTTCTGTGTGTGTGTGTGTGTGTGTGTGTGTGTCTGTGTTACTAGATTAATGCTCACTGAAACACATCCTTTCCAAGTTCTTGGGGAGAATTTTACTCATGCCCCCAAGGAATATCTTACAATAGTTACCTAATAACTCATTTTCAAGAACTTGACAATTAGCCAAGTGCTTTTGCCATATGGTATTTACTTGAGTATCCATGAAATACGTAAAGCAAGTATTACTGTCTTTCAAATTTTACAGACAAAGAAGCTAAGGCTTAAGGGGATTAAGTGATTTCCCCAAACAGCACAGCCAGTAAATGAAAGAGATTCTATCTGGTGATAAGATCAGTACCAAGGGGGTGAAGCGGAGGGGGGGGGTTGGGGGGTGGCGGGGAGACAATGACTTTGAAAGACAGTATTATTATCTCAGTACCCTCTTCAATATGCTCTGCTCATGTTTTTCCAAAGAATACTCCCTCGTTCATCAGGATCTTGTTCTGAGGAGGATCTGGAGGAAAAGCCACCATATACGGATCCTTCATGGCTCAACCTCTGTTCCCATGTCAACCATCCCCTTCGTTGCCCCTTCTCTTCCACTTCGGCACCCAGGACACTACCTCAAATCTCCCCCACTTCCCTCTCCTCAATCTCTTCCTTACTGGTTTTTTTGTTTTAAGATTTTCTTTCTTTATTAGAGAGAGCAAGCACAAGTGGGGAAAGGGGCAGAGGGAGAGCCGAAAGCAGCTGCTTAAGTGACTGAGCCACCCAGGCCACCCTCCTTTCTGCTTTTTTAATCTGTCCTCACCAATCTGCTTTATTTATGTCATGGTCAGGAACAGCTCTTCCTGGTACTAGAGATAGTTCAAGTTCACTGCAGACCATCATTAACTTATAGTTTCTGTGTCGGGGCCACATGGGACTTTTAAGAAGCCCCAGAGAAATGCCACATGGACCACTGCCAGGCTGGTTTATTAAGGGCCAGCCAAGATGGCAGGCAAACCATTTCGTGAACTACGCTGAGCCACCCTGGGCAGCTACCCTGTCCCACCCCCCTGTTCTTTTCTGTGATACCTGGTCATGTTCATTGCTTTCCAACTCAGTTTTGCTCTGGACCTTCAGGTTTCTAGTTTTCTCCATCAAAAGGGCCTCCCCTGGGGAGAGTTAGTTACTGCCCACCCCCTATCACTTCCAGGGAGTAAGACAAACCTGATGTTCAACTTTATGCCCCGCCTGCTGAGTACATCCTAGAATTTAATTTTTGCAACTTCCTCTGTCCTTGCCAGCTGGGCTTTGTAGTACCATGGGACACCTCCAATTATCCTGAGAAAAAGAAATCCAGAAAGTAATATTAGCTTTAATATACAAAATCATAAGACATTTTGAGGGGGAAAGAATGTCATCAAATGAAATTAAATTAATAATTTGCAACTTCAAATTGGTTAGAAGCCACTCTTTTAGAGGACCAGGACTCATTTGCAGACTAGGGAATCCTGTGTGGTGAGTCTGCAGATATATTCATAATAAAGTAAAATATATATGTGTGGAAAATATGCAGACTGAGTATTAATCTATATGGGGGGGGTCTTTAGAAGGCCTGTGTACACATTTACATTGCTAGGGGATTGATGGAGTAATAGCATTTCTAATGCTCGAAGTAGAGAAGAAAATTGTTCCCCATGCTTTGGTTTCAAATAGTGATGTCTGAAGGACAAGTTCTGCGTTCTCAGAAAGACTTATTTCCTAGTTTGGTGTCAGCTCAGTAAAGGGACAACCAAGCCCAGGCTGGAGGAAGCTGGGTCTCCAGGGATATGTGAAATGCAAAATACCAAGGGACATGATCTCAAAATGTTCTGTGACATGGTTGAGTCTTCCCACATAAACAAGGCTACAAATAAAAATTCCAAGCCTGCCTTAGAGCACACCCAAATCAGAGATTTTTGTCTGGAAGCTCAGAAATTTCAAAACAAACCAACAAAATAAAACAAGAACAACAAAAGCAACAACAAAACCCTTAATCTTCTTAGTGTCTTGTTGCAATTTATGTGATTTTCATGTGCCCAATAGGTCACAGTGGCTAAGTGAGGGTTTTGGGTAGAAAGATACAGAATAATTTTGCTCCCTGACTCTTACATTAACTGGCTGTTTCTCTCTCTCTCTCTCTCTCTCTGTCTCTCATTCAATCTCTCTCTCTCGCACAACACAGTCTATCTAGCTTTCAAATAGAGATGATAAACCCCAATTTGAGAAGTTTTGCAAAATGGAAATGAGCTAATCTGTTTGTGACTCCTGGCATTTATAAGGTGTTCAATAAATGGAAGTTGTGATTATTTTCCTCTACGTGAGAAAGGATTTATAAAAATAATCTTCATTTACCCCTTAAAATCCTAGAAGATTTTATAGTAATCATCTTGCATCCTGTAATCCTTAGTCTTATTTTTTCCTTCATTTCTTTTTAGACCAAACATGTTTGGCTTCTTTAATTTTTCTTATATGATTTACATCCTCATTAACACTTTTGGGGATATTCCCGATCGTAGTTTATTGGAATGAGTAGTTTATAGAAGGTTCATCGTGGATCCAATAGACTGCTAAATTCAGGCAAGCCCCTTTAACTTGGATAATTGTAGAGATCAGTGAAATGAGAACATATGTAAAAGTGATTTGTTTATCAGCAAATGGCTTTGTAATTGTTAGGAGGAATCAATATTATATAACAACGGATTTAATGGAATTTTCAACTCTAGAAATATATTCAAAAAGATAATAATGGTTTCTTGAAACACTGTTTACAAACCTTACTTGACTTCTAGTCCTCTGTCATAAAAATACACAAAAATCCTGTAAACCTCGTTAGGACACTCTTTAAATCACTTGGGCATTTTTGTCTAGTAAGAGGTAAAGAAATTTTTTTAAGGAAAAATGTGCACATATGCTTCATTTAAGATCGTTATGTTGTCAAATAATTTAATATAAAGTTTAATTAAAATATAGTAACAATCATAATTCACAAAGACACATTTTACTTTTCACAGTTTATGTGTGGTACAGGCATGTGATTTATTTTGAATGAATTTTTAAAGAAAAATGTATAATTTATTAACACGTTAAATCCAAAAGTTACATAAATATTTGATTGGTGATTGAATAGACAAACCAGAGATTAATATTGAAAAACACATTATGGTATTTATTTATATTTTTTCTAAAGATTTTGTTTATTTGACAGACAGAGACCACAAGTAGGCAGAGAGGCAGGCAGAGAGAGAGAGGGGAAGAAGGCTCCCTGCTGAGCCCGATGCAGGGCTTGATCCCAGGATCCTGGGATCATGACCTGAGTCAAAGGCAGAGGCTTTAACCCACTGAGACACCCAGGCGCCCCACATTATGGTATTTAAAATAGGTAAGAAACATTTGGACAGCCTGAGATTCAGAATTCTCACATTTTTGTATTTCAACACCCGTCATGCTTATCTGTATAATTTGAAGGCTTGTTGCTAAGTGACCGCAAGGAGAAGTGGCCACTGCTCTTTGCAAGTGTGCAAACAACACCTGGCAGGTGTGGATGGTCTTCATTTTCAATGAACGGAAAGTCACAGTTATGTAATTTTCACCACTTAATTTTTCACACTGTCTTTGGGAGTCCTAGAGTAATCTTGATGTGCAAATTGAGAATTTGGACCAAATGGATATTATTCATGGCTCCAATGGAGGCTGTCTTCAGGCTCACTCATAGAGCTGTGATCCTTTCTGGGCTCCTCATTAACCAGTATTTCAACGTCAGTGTACTTTTTAAGTCCTGCCTTACCCACCAGTCCATTATTAAATTAAATTAAATTAAATGATATTTAATTGAGAATAGAAAGAGTTTGAAACTTTATAATACTGACAAGTTCCTTGGGAGCTCTATGAATAAATGATCTTTTGAGTCACTATTGAGTGTGCCCATATGATTTCCAGTAATTGTCATACATAAAAATATCATATACAAATATCACTATAAATTCAGATAATCTCAAATACTTCCCTTTCAAAGGAAAAATTCATATAATGATTTAACCTTTTAATTGTTTCAAGAAAGAAATGGAAGCCAATCCTCAGTAAGCCTGGGCTCAGGTATGTTGCAGTAACAAACAGCCCAAAATGCTCAATGGCTTCATGCACATAAAAATTCTTTCTCACTTCAGGTATATGAGTAACACCGGTCAGCAGGGACCTCCGCTCACTGAGTGTTCACTGAGCACTTGCTTTGTAATCACTACAGCAGAACGATAGGACTGGGGCAAATCACTGGCTTTTATACCTGGCAACTAGAGATGATCCAGATTACTTCTGATCACATTGTATTAGCTGCAGCAAGTTACATGATAGCTTCAAGGAGGCAGGAAGTGCAACCCTATCACATTCCTGACCAACACCGGTGCCTACTATAGCTAAAACAGGGAAACTTCAGAAGCTGAGATTGGGAAATGCTGCTCTCAAGGACAACTCTTCCCACCCTGACCGGTTTGGGCATTCCTAGGCTGCCATTGTGCTCTTACCAGCTTATTTTTGTGTGTGTGCCTTTTCAGTAAGTCCCTGGCTTCTTCAACATTTGTAACAGCTGAACATTAACAAGTGTATCATAACTTTTTCAAGCTTTTCAGATTGCTTTTTAGTGGGCGTACATGCTCTAATGAGGGTTCCAGCTATAAACTTAAAACATTAAGAACAGAGCTGTCAACATAGACAGTCACCACTGATGTCTTCAGTTGATTGTCTAATACTACCTAACCCAGGAGACACTGCTACTAAGGATTTCATATTTGAAGCTTATTTTATGGTCTATTATCATTATTTTCCTAGCATGTTAAAACTAACTGTACATCCATCCAGCATCATTCCATTTATATAATGTTTCAAAATGAGCAGAACTAATCTGTGGTATTAGCAGTCAGGATAGTTGTTGTATTTGAAGAAAAGTGGCTGGGGCTGTCTTGGGGAGTCTTTTCACTAATGTCTGCTTTGTTTGTTTTCAGTGTGAATGCAGCTTACACAGGTGTGTTGACTTATGAACTGCATGAAGAACTGGAACTAGTTATTTAGCTGTAACTGCAAGACTATTGGGGGGTGGGGAGGGAAAGTCTTCTAGTATTTAGAGGAAGGGAGAGAACCAGATATGGATATGCACTAGTAGTCTGTAATACATTTGCTAATGGAAATAGAGAAATTTCATCCTTTTACTATATACCTAGGTATGTATGAAAATGTTGATGTGTTTTAATTTTTACATAAAACAAACAATATTGCATATCCAAAGTAAAGTTAACAATTATTTTTTTAACATATAATGTATTATTAGTCCCAAGCGTACAGATCTATGAATCGTCAGGCTTACACACTTCACAGCACTCACCATAGCACTTACCCTCCCCAATGTCCATAACCCAACCACCTTCTCCCTACCCCCCTCCCCCCGGCAATCCTCAGTTTGTTTTGTGAGATTAAGAGTCTCTTATGGTTTGTCTCCCTCCCGATCCCATCTTGTTTCATTTTTTCCTTCCCTACCCCCAAACCCCTCATGTTGCCTCTCAAATTCCTCATATCAGAGAGATCATATGATAATTATCTTTCTCTGATTGACTTATTTCTCTCAGCATAATACCCTCTAGTTCCATCCACGTAGCTGCAAATGGCAAGATTTCATTTCTTTTGATGGCTGCATACTATTCCATTGTGTATATATACCACTTCTTCTTTATCCATTCATCTATTGATAGACATCTAGGTTCTTTCCATTGTTTGGCTATTGTGGACATTGCTGCTATAAACATTGGGGTGCACATGCCCCTTCAGATCACTACATTTGTATCTTCAGGGTAAATACCCAGTAGTGTGATTGCCGAGTCATAGGGTAGCTCTATTTTCAACTTTTTGAGGAACCTCCATGCTGTTTTCCAGAGTGGCCACACCAGCTTGCATTCCCACCAACAGTGTAGGAGGGTTCCCCTTTGTCCACATCCTCGCCAGCATCTGTTGTTTCCTGACTTGTTAATTTTAGCCATTCTGACTCATGTGAGGTGGTGTCTCATTGTGGTTTAGATTTGTATTTCCCTGATGCTGAGCGATGTTGAGCGCTTTTTCATGTTTCTGTTGGCCATCTGGATGTCTTCTTTGGAGAAATGTCTGTTCATGTCTTCTGCCCATTTCTTGATTGGATTATTTGTTCTTTGGGTGTTGAGTTTGATAAGTTCTTTATAGATTTGGGATTCTAGCCCTTTATCTGATATGTCATTTGCAAATATCTTCTCCCATTCTGTCAGTTGTCTTTTGGTTTTGTTGACTGTTTCCTTTGCTGTGCAAAAGCTTTTGATCTAGATGAAGTCCCAGTAGTTCATTTTTGCCCTTGCTTCTCTTGCCTTTGGTGATGTTTCTAGGAAGAAGTTGCTGCAACTGAGGTCGAAGAGGTTGTTCCCTGTGTTCTCCTCAAGGATTTGGATGAATTCCTTTCTCACATTAAGGTTTTTCACCCATTTTAAGTCTATTTTTGTGTGTGGTGTAAGGAAATGGTCCAGTTTCATTCTTCTGCATGTGACTGTCCAATTTTCCCAACGCCATTTGTTGAAGAGACTGTGTTTTTTCCATTGGACATTCATTCCTGCTTTGTCAAAGATTAGTTGACCATAGAGTTGAGGGTCTATTTCTGGACTCTCTATTCTGATCCGTTGATCTATGTGTCTGTTTTTGTGCCAGTACCATACTGTCTTGATGATGACATCTTTGTAATAGAGTTTGAAGTCTGGAATTTTGATGCCACCAACTTTGGCTTTCTTTTTCAAAATTCCTCTAGCTATTCGAGGTCTTTTCTGGTTCCTTATAAATTTTAGAATTATTTGTTCCATTTCTTTGAAAAAAAATGATGGTATTTTGATAAGGATTGCATTAAACATGTAGATTGCTTTAGGTAGCACAGACATTTTCACAGTATTTGTTCTTCGAATCCATGAGTGTGGAACATTTTTCCATTTCTTTGTGTCTTCCTCAATTTCTTTCATGCGTGCTTTATAGTTCTCTGAGTACAGATTCTTTGCCTCTTTGGTTAGGTTTATTCCTAGGTATCTTATGGTCTTAGGTGAAATTGTAAATGGGATCGACTCCTTAACTTCTCTTTCTTCTGTCTTGCTTTTGGTGTATAGAAATGCAACTGATTTCTGTGCATTGATTTTATATCCTGACACTTTAATGAACTCCTGTATGAGTTCTAGAAGATTTGGAGTGGTGTCTTTTGGGTTTTCTGCATAAAGTATCATGTCTTCTGCAAAGAGTGATAGTTTGACTTCTTCTTTGCCAATTTGGATGCCTTTAATTTCTTTTTGTTGTCTGATTGCTGAGGCTAGGACTTCTAGCACTATGTTGATTAGCAGTGGTGATAATGGACATCCCTGCCATGTTCCTGACCATAGTGGAAAAGCTCTCAGTTTTTCTCCATTGAGAATGATATTCGCTGTGGGTTTTCAATGGATGGCTTTGATGATATTGAAGTATGTACCCTCTATGCCTACACTGTGAAGAGTTTTGATCAAGAAAGGATGCTGTACTTTGTCACATGCTTTTTCAGCATCTATTGAGAGTATCCTATGGTTCTTGTTCTTTCTTTTATCAATGTATTGTATCAGATTGATTGATTTGCAGATGTTGAACCAACCTTGCAACCCTGGAATAAATCCCACTTGGTCATGGTGAATAATCCTTTTAATGTACTGTTGGATCCTATTGGCTAGTAATTTGGTGAGAATTTTCGCATCGTGTTCATCAAGGATATTGGTCTATAATTCTCTTTTATGATGGGATCTTTGACTGGTTTGGGGATCAAGGTAATGCTGGCCTCATAAAATGAGTTTGGAAGTTTTCCTTCCATTTCTATTTTTTTGAACAGTTTCAGGAGAATAGGTATTAATTCTTCTTTAAATGTTTGATAGAATTCCCCTGGGAAGCCGTCTGGCCCTGGGCTCTTGTTTGTTGGGAGATTTTTGATAACTGTTTCAATCTCCTTACTGGTTATGGGTCTGTTCAGGTTTTCTATTTCTTTCTCATTCAGTTTTGCTAGTTTATATGTCTCCAGGAATGCATCCATTTCTTCCAGATTGTCAAATTAGCTGGTGTATAGTTGCTCATACTATGTTCTTATAATTTTTTGTATTTCTTTGGTGTTGATTGTGATCTCTCCTCTTTCATTCATGATTTTATTTATTTGGGTCCTTTCTCTTTACTTTTTGATAAGTCTGGCCAGGGGTTTGTCAATCTTATTAATTCTTTCAAAGAACCAGCTCCTAGTTTTTTTTTATTTGTTCTACTCTTTTTTTGATTTCTATTTCATTGATTTCTGCTCTGATCTTTATTATTTCTCTTCTCCTGCTGAGTTTAGACTTTATTTGTTTTTCATTCTCCAGCTCCTTTAGGCGTAGAGTTAGGTTTTGTACTTGAGACCTTTCTTGTTTCTTGAGAAAGGCTTGTATCACTATATATTTTCCTCTCAGGACTGCCTTTGCTGTGTCCCACAGATTTTGAACAGTTGTGTTTTCATTTTCATTTGTTTCCATGAATTTTTTCAATTCTTCTTTAATTTCCTGGTTGACCCATTCATTTTTTAGTAGGATGCCCTTTAGCCTCCATGTATTTGAGTTCTTTCTGACTTTCCTTTTGTGATTGAGTTCTAGCTTCAGAGCATTGTGGTCTGAAAATATGCAGGGAATGATCCCAATCTTTTGGTACTGGTTGAGACCTGATTTGTGACCCAGGATGTGATCTATTCTGGAGAATATTCCATGTGCACTAGAGAAGAATGTGTATTCTGTTGCTTTGGGGTGGAATGTTCTGAATATATCTGTGATGTCCCTCTGGTCCAGTCTGTCATTTAAGGCCCTTATTTCCTTGTTGTCTTTTGCTTAGATGATCTGTCCATTTCAGTGAGGGGGGTGTTAAAGTCCCCTACTATTATTGTATTATTGTCAATGTGTTTCTTTGATTTTGTTATTAATTGTTTTATATAGTTAGTTGCTCCCATGTTAGGGGCATAGATATTTTAAATTGTTAGATCTTCTTTTTGGACAGACCCTTTGAGTATGATATAGTGTCCTTCCTCATCTCTTATTATAGTCTTTGGCTTAAAATACAATTGATCTGATGTAAGGATTGCCACCCCAGGTTTCTTTTGATGTCCAGTAGCATGGTAAGTTGTTTTCCACCCCCTCACTTTAAATCTGGAGGTGTCTTTGGGTCTAAAATGAGTTTCTTGTAGACATCATATTGATGGGTTTTATTTTTTTTTTAAAGATTTTATTTTTTATTAATTGACAGATAGAAATCACAAGTAGGCAGAGAGACAGGCAGAGAGAGAGGAAGAAGCAGGCTTCCTGCCGAGCAGAGAGCCCGATGCGGGGCTCGATCCCACGACCCTGGGATCATGACCTGAGCCGAAGGCAGAGGCTTTAACCCACTGAGCCACTCAGGCGCCCATGGGTTTTATTTTTTTATCCATTCTGATACCCTGTGTCTTTTGATTGGGGCATTTATCCCATTTACCTTCAGGGTAACTATTGAGAGATATGAATTTAGTGCCATTGTATTGCCTGTAAGGTGACTGTTACTGTATATTGTCTCTGTTCCTTTCTGGGCTACTACTTTTAGCCTCTGTCTTTGCTTAGAGGACCCCTTTCAATATTTCCTGTAGGACTGGTTTGGTGTTTACAAATTCTTTTAGTTTTTGTCTGGAAGTTTTGTTTTTTTTTTTTAATCTCTCCTTCTATTCTCAATGATAGCCTAGCTGGATATAGTATTCTTGGCTGCATGTTTTTCTCATTTAGTGTTCTGAATATATCATGCCAATTCTTTCTGGCCTGCCAGGTCTAAGTCTGCTGCCAATCTAATATTTTTACCATTGTATGTTACAGACTTCTTGTCCTGGGCTGCTTTTAGGATTTTCTCTTTGTCACTAAGACTTGTAAGTTTCACTATTAGATGACGGAGTGTAGACCTATTTTTATTGATTTTGAGGAGGGTTCTCTGTGCCTCCTGGATTTTGATGCTTGTTCCCTTTGCCACATTAGGGAAATTCTCTACAATAATGTGTTCCACTATACCTCTGCCCCTCTCTCTCTTTCTTCATCTCTGGAATCCCAATTATTCTAATATTGTTTTGTCTTATGGTATCATTTATCTCTCGAATTCTCCCCTCTTGGTCCAGTAGTTGTTTGTCTCTCTTTTCCTCAGTTTCTTTATTCTCCATCATTTGGTCTTCTATATCACTAATTCTCTCTGCTGCTTCATTTATGCTAGCAGTAAGAGCCTCCATTTTTTATTGCACCTCATTAATAGTTTTTTTTTTAAATTTCAGCTTGGTTAGATTTTTAGTTCTTTTATTTCTCCAGAAAGGGCTTTTATTTCTCCAGACAGTGTTTCTCTAATATCTTTCAAGCCTTTTTCGAGCCCAGCTAGCACCTTGAAAATTGTCATTCTGAACTCTAGATCTGACATATTACCAATGTCTGTATTGATTAGGTCCCTAGCCTCCAGTACTGCCTCTTGTTTTTTTTTTTGTTTTTTTTTTGTGGTGAGTTTTTCCACCTTGTCATTTTATCCAGATAAGAAAATATGAATGAGAGAATAAAATACTAAAAGGGTGGCAAAGACCCCGGAAAAATGTATGCTAACCAAATCAGAAGAGACCTGAAATTTCGGGGAGAAGAAAGGGGGTAAAAAGAAGTTTAAGAAAAAATTTTAAAAATTAAAAAATATAGGGGCGCCTGGGTGGCTCAGGTTGTTAAGCCTCTGCCTTCAGCTCAGGTCATGATCTCAGGGTCCTGGGATCAAGCCCTGCATCAGGCTCTCTGCTCGGTGGGGAGCCTGCTTCCCTCTCTCTCTCTGACTACCTCTCTGCCTGCTGGTGATCTCTTTGTCAAATAAATAAATGAAATCTTAAAAAAAAAGAAAAATTAAAATATATATATATATACACATAATGTATATACATATATAATATATATACACATATATGTATATACATTATGTGTATATATATATTAGACTGGTGAATAGAACAGAGCCACCCACTTGATTTTGGGTGTATTTTGGTCTTTTAGAAGAAACTCCCTCCCAAATTTTTTAAAGAAAGAAAAATATATATATACAAAAATAAGGGTAAACACAATGAAGGGGTGGAATATGACTGTAAGGATGAAAATTTTTTTCTAAATTCTAAAAAAAGGGATTGATACGATAAATTGGTTGGAAAAAGAAAGAAAAGAAAGTGGAGAGAATTGCTCAGGCTGAAGACTAGAAAAAAGCCCTGTGCTATATTTATGGTATATTTTGATCTATTAGAAGAAATTGTATCCCAAAAAATTTTTAAAAGAAAAAACCCTATATGTATACAAAAAATAAAGTTAAATACAATGAAGGATAAAATATGGCTATAATAATGAAGGTTTACAAAGATTTTTTTAGAAAGTTATTGTTAAGATAAACTAGTTAAAAAACATTAAAAGAGGAAAAGTTGAAAAAATTAGAATAAGAAAAAAATAAAATTAAAAAATTTTAATTAACTTTGCAAAACTAAAGAATCATGGGGAGAAAGCCACGAATTCCAAGCTTTGCCTTCCCCTTCTCTGGAATTCCGCTGTTCTCCTTGATCAGTGAGCTTGGTCGTGGCTGGATTTCTTGCTGATCTTCTGGGGGAGAGGACTGTTGCCATGATTCTCAAGTGTCTTTGCCCGAGGCAGAATTGCACGGCCCTTGCCAGGGGCCAGGCTAAGCAATCTTCTCCGGTTCCATATCAGGAGCTTTTGTTCCCTGAACGCTTTCTGTAGAGCTCTGGAGGATGGGAATAAAAATGGTGGCCTCCCAGTCTCCAGCCCAGAGTAGCTGAGAACTCGGGGCCCCACTCCTCAGTGTGTCCTCGGAGAAAAGCGGTCAATCACTCCTGTCTCCCTGGTCTCCAGCCATGCTCCGAGCTCACCCGGCCTGTGACCAAGCCTTTCTGTATCTGGCACACAGTCCCGTTTGGAGTCTTAAAACCCAGAAGATTCCTGCCTCCAAAGAAGGAAAATGAGTCTCCCAGGTCTGCCACTTGTGGGGTCCCTGCTCAAAGAGCAGTGGTCCGACTGTGCCACAAATCACAGTTTAAGGTAACCCCAGGCTGAGAGCTCACTCCTCGGCTCCGTCTCTGTAGTCACCTTCCCTGCTCTGATACCTGCGAGCTCTGCTACACTCAGACACCCCCGATCCTTCTGTGACCCTGCAGGACCTGAGACCACACTGGTCTGCAAGGGCTCCACCCCCCACTTAGCCTCTGTGATATTTGATTTCAATACAAGTTTCACTTTGAAAGAACTAAGTGAACTTCTACAGCAGTTGTATAACTTCTAAGACAGGATCTCATTCCATGGGAACAGAGAGGAGATGGGTCTGTGCCATGTCCTCAGCTGCTGCTGTTCCATCCCACCTGCTCCACAAAGGACATCTTCTTCATACTCCCTTTAATCGATTTATTTATTTATTTATTTATTTGACACACAGAGAGAGAGCACAAGTAGGCAGAGAGGCAGGCAGAGAGAGAGGGGGAAGCAGGCTCCCTGCTGAGCAGAGAGCCCGATGCAGGGCTCAATCCCAGGACCCCAAGATCATGACCTGAGCTGAAGGCAGAGGCTTAACCCTCTGAGCCACCCAAGCGCCCCTCTTTAACTGATTTTATGTGCACCTGGAGGTAGGGCATGGAGAAAAATCACGAAGGGGGTTCTGACTCACCAAATTATGCAGTCCCTAGAGACTTCATACTCCATCATCAGTGTACACAAAACCTCGGTAAATTTGCAAACTATCCTGGTTGAACTCTTCTTACTGGCATGTGGTTGGGTCTACCCCAGCTAAATCAGTGCTTTCTTCTCATTGGCCCTAACAGGCCCTGCCTCTTCATGGCTTTTGGGTCAATGGTTGCTCTGAAAACAGCTTTCCAATGGCTCTGGAAACTCATTTATTTGCAGTGTCCCCAGCTTTTTGTCACTGTCCAAAAGCATGGTAGGGACATTCTTTCCAACTTTCTGTAACCCCAAGCCTCTTTGTCTCTTTTTATTCCTGATGTTGTTGAAGATAACAGCCAATGATCTTGGAGAATGCTTTTTGTGATGTTTCCTCGTGAGTAAATTCCAGGTTATTCTTTACTGGCAGGAATACCATCTGAGTGGTGTGTCCTTCTCAGTGTATGATGACAGAAGGCAGAATTTGCCCCAGTATATATGGCGTTAACTTTGATCACTTGATTAAGGTGGAGTCTTCCAGCCCTCCACTGTGAAGTTATTTTTCCCCTTTATATTCATGAATAACTTGGGGTAGATACTCTGCCTCACCAGATGTTTACCTATTAGCTTAAACATTCACTGATAATTTTCTAACCTCATCATTCTGTATTTACTGGTTGGCGTTTTTCTGTAAGGAAGAGTTTTTTGCTTCCACCATTTATTTATTTATTCATTCATGTTCTTTCATTAGTATAGGCTCATGGACTCTTATTCAATAAGTCATCCATTAATCTCTTCATTTATTGAGATGCTCAAAAATATTCTTGATTTGACTAGTAAGAGTGTCCTCAAACTGCTACTTGTATCCTTTTGGAATATCCCATAAATGTTTTAAGCACTTGTTACTTCTTTGTCAATGAGGTATTTCAAGCTAATCTTGTATTTTCCTGTCCTGACCTTGTTCTAGACTTTTCTCTAAGGAGTCCCGGTTCATTTTATTGAAAAACTGTATTTTAAAGCCAAGATGTAGGGGTGCCTGCATGACTCAGTTGGTTGAGCAACTGCCTTCAGCTCAGGTCATGATCCCGGACTTCCGGGATCGAGTCCTGCATCGGGCTCCCAGCTCCTTGGGGAGTCCGCTTCTCCCTCTGACCTTCTTCTCTCTCAAATAAATAAATAAAATCTTTTTTAAAAAAGTAATTTGACATTTTTAAAAAATAAATAAATAAAACCTAGATGTAGATACTATACATGCTTATTTCTACTGATGATGTATATTTGAATTCACACTGGTACCTCCAATTCCAATACAATACAATAAAGTACAGCCTAAATTTCTCCCTATATTAATACCTCCTTTATCCAACAGTGAGAAAATTGGCCCCAATTATTTCAATATATTTACTTATAGGGTCAGTTCCCTGGTATGTAACCAACCTTCCCATCAAAACCTCTGCTCTCACCCAGACACCTTTCTTAACTTACTCAAGGACTGACACCACCCTCTGGCCTGACACTACCCCTCCATAGGGGTCCTTCTCACCCCTGTAGGTTCCAATGTCACCCTTGCAAACAACTACCTTGCATTGTTTTTGGACTAAATTATTAAGGAAGGCAGGTGTGAAGGAAGGAAAGAAGGGAAAATAAGTTTCATTTTAAATGGATGTTTAGATAGAATTCTGCATTGATTTTTCTTTCTTTCATCATTTTAAGGATTTCAACTTTACGTCTTCTAGCCTCTATTTTTTCTGATGAGAGATCAACCATTATTTGAATCATTGCAATGTGTTAAATGTCTCATTTCTCTTTGGCTGCCTTCAAGATTTTCTCTTTACCTTTGGTGTTCAGCACCTTGAACATGATGTGCCTGCATGTGGTTTTCTTTGTATTCATACTATCTCGGGTTCAGGGAGCTCCTTAGTTACATGAGTTAAAACATTTCACCAAATTTAGAAAAAAATATTGTAGAGGTTGTAGATTTTACCACCTTCCCTTGAAAAGAGGTGATTTTTATTCTAGTAGGCAATTAATTTGGCTGGACTCAAATTCAAAACTCTTTTTGGCAGTAAGCAGCAGCTTCTTGGGCCTTCTAGATCTTGGCTTTTCCTAGGAATCTTGGAATCTCACTCACACATGCACAGTCTACCCGATTTGAGTGGAGTTAATATGCAGACTTTGGGTCTCCCCCTTCTGTGGCTCCCTCCTTTAGACCAGGGCCCCCTTCTTTTCCAGTCCTCAAGCTCTGGGCTTGAGGGCTAGCAACCCTGGGATGGGCCTGCCCAAAGTCCTTGTGGATTAAAAGTCATATAAATGTGGGGCACCTGGGTGGCTCAGTGGGTTAAGCCTCTGCCTTCAGCTCAGGTCATGATCTCAGGGTCCTAGGATTGAGCCCCACATCAGAATCTCTGCTCAGCAGGGAGCCTGCTTCCCTCCCTCTCTCTCTCTCTGCCTGCCTCTCTGCCTACTTGTGATCTGTCTGTCAAATAAATAAATAAAATCTTTTTCAAAAAGTCATATAAATGCAAATTTAACCCAGTGCAGTTTTCTTTCAAGGGTCGACTTCTATCTGGTTGCTTCCTGCTTTTTTCTTTCACCACCCTTCCAAGATGGTTTTCCTTAAAATACATATTTCCAGTTTTTAATTGTTATCTTTGGGACTCAGAGTTGGAGGTAAGTGACTTACCTTAGTTTTTTGAGTCCTTTCATTCTTGTGGCATTGTGTCTGATACATTTCATTCAAGTGTGTACTTATCTGGATCATAGTTTATAGACACATTTGTTTTTAGTACTAATATATTTAGATCTATCATATATTATGGCCATCTTTTTCTTTTTCCCTCTTTTCTTTTTACTATAGCTTCTTTTTTTGCTACTCTTTCTTTTCTTTTTTTTTTTTTCTTTCCAGCTCTTTGATGGTTTAAGTTTTACTGGCCCTACTCTGAACTACAGTAAATTGGTGTAAATATCCTTCCCTGAATAAACCAAAAGAATTATCCTGCTCAGATTTATCTTCTCTCTCCATCATCCCCTTGATGTGAAGATATATTATGGAGTATGCTTTTGAAATGTATCATTAATGCTTATTTTGACTTAACAAGAAGTCTTACTAATTTCTCTGCTTAGCGCTGTCTATTGAACCCTACTATCTCCCCCTGTATTCATTTTACTTCCTGCTCAAATACATTTTTTAATTGCTTCCAAATGGATTAGTTTCTGGTACAGCACTTCGGAGTCACAATATTACTTTCGCTGTCACATGTCACTGTTATTTTAACTTGATGAAAATTTCTAATGTCACAGTGACTTTTTTGCTCTGCACTTGGATGATATTGCTCAATTACCATGAACCCATAATTTCTAATGTTTATCCTCATATCAGTATAATTTTTATACTTTCATGTATTTTTTAATCCACTCAACCTTCAAGGATTTTCTCTTCAATGCTGATGTCCTGAAAATTCGTTATGACATGTCTAAATGTGTACATGCACATGTATACACATATTGTGTGTGTGTGTGTGTGTGTGTGTGTGAGTAGGGAGAGTATTGTTTGATTTGTTTTGCTCAGCAATTGGTTGTGCCATTTAGTCTCTAGACTATTCTTTACTTACCACTGGAAAATCCTCACATATCGAATCATACTTCCATTATCTCTGTTGTCCCTTTCCAAAAATATTTAAGGATATTGAAATTTCTGGATCTGCTATGTAGTTGTCCTGTTGATGTTTTTATTTTGTAATTATTATTTTTAATATCTAAGATTGCAATTTTGTACTTTTTGTTAACTTTCTGTTCCTCTGCATAGGTACAAATCCTTTTCACTCTCTGTGGATACCAATTAAACTTATTTTAAAACCCCATCCCATCTGCTCTTCTTATTCTATTTCCTTGAATGTAAATTATTTCATTTGCTGGGTTTGTTGTCTCCCTTTCAGAATTGGCTTTCATTAAATGTATAGAAATTTAGACTTGTATACTCAACTTTGTCATCAAGATCTCTTGATAGACACGAGATGCTGCAGTGAATTGTGGTATGCAGAACAAAAGCAAGAGAAATGTAGAAAAAAAGTTAAATGTCCTCAGAACTTGCAGCCCATTGACAAGTACTTGAGACAGGCAGAGTGACCTTCCTCCAGGAGCTGAATGGTGTCAATGTTAATATTTTGCTAAACGCAAAAGGCAACCTTAGCTTGACATTAGACTGACCTCCAGGATCCTGTAAAATCCCTTTGGAAACTTCCTTTATCTCTACCCAACCCCCCACCCAAGATATATGTTAGCAATCATCCTCTGAACATGTGGTCCGCTGATATACATCTGAAGGGTCTCATGACTAAGGTCTTACTAGACAGTCGTAAACGACCTTATCCTAATAGCAACCTAGCCCCTCAAAGTCCTGAAAACCTTACTCCCAAATTCCTTACAGACTTCCACTATCCCTAACCCCCTCCCCCAACTTAAAAGTATATAATCAGTCACTTCTTACAACCCTAGTGCAGCTCTTTGTGCCCACGGGTCCTGTCCTGGTGTTTTAATAAAACCACGTTTTTTGCATTAAAGACATCTCAAGAATTCTTTCTTGATGGTCCACTCTAGGACCCCCCAGCATTGCACACCAAATTATATTTTCAATGCATTTGAAGTCAAACTAGAGGCTGGAGAGGTGAGCAACCAAGCCCTGACCCTCAGCAGTTTCTTCTATGATTGGTTCCCCCATTCTTCTCAGGAGTGCTACTTTATTCTTTGACTCAAGCTCCCTTGCTCATCCCTCCCGCAAGAGACTGACAGACGTTCCCCTTTGCTAATGGGTGACTCAGTTCATGCAGGAATATCCCCAACTAGTCTTGCTTCTGCACCTCACTAGCCAGCACACTGGAGCCCACCCTTTCTGCAGCTTGTATCAAGGACACCCAGGAATGAAGAAAGGTTGGTGGTGTTCTCTCCTTTTGATAGAAATCTCAATTCTGAGCATTTGGGCCTATTGTTTCCTTTTGCAATATCATCCCCTTGGTTTTCTATCATTCGGAACTCTCTCAGAGTTTCTGATTTGCACAGGGTCCTCTTTTTGTTTTTGTGATTAATTATGCATTTGTCAATTTATCTTCTATCTTTTCGATCATTTCTAAGAGTTTTGTTAAGGAGGGGAAGACTCTGCTCAGTACAGGATTTTGAAACAAATCTATCATTAGTTTTTTCCCTCCAGGGTTGATGTTTTTATATTACACAATATTTATTATTGTATAATATTAGCTGGTATGCAAGTAATAATCACTTAACAGGAAAATGTCTTACAAAAGGAGTCTACACATCTTTCCCTTCAAAAGAGACATATTAATCATTTTTACAAGTGCTAACATATCACAAGAAAGGTGTTCCCTATTCAGGTCACCAGCTAATTTTTTCTGTTAGCAAATTAAGGTAATGTGTTAATGTTACCAGTATAATAAGAACTACTCAATTTTCGTAATTATTTGAAACTAAACATAATCACTGAATAATCAAGCAAGGTACATTTTGAGATATTGTTTCATTGATTTTTCGTGGTGGCTTCTCATTCCCTGTACTTAATGATGAAATTGAGCAAATCACAGGGTACCTCTCAGCAATTAGTTCCAATTAGTCAGATTCAAATTCTGTTGTGAGTCACATACCTTGTTTCTTTAGTTACATTCTTCCAGTGTGGTCTAGAAGTACTTAAGAACATGTACCCATTAATTAAGAAAATCACATATAATTGCCAAAGACACTTGCCAATAATTTTAATCTTGTCATTTATTATAAAATATTTGGCAAATATAAATCAACATGTGCATGATATAAAATATTAATCAAAGAAGCTCCTGTGTACCAATTACCAAGCTAAGAAATTTAACATTGCCAAAACTTGAATGCCTCTCTTTGTCCTTTCTTGATTCCTTCTCCCTTATTCCTCCAAGGTAGTCATTATCTAATTTCAGTTTTTGTATTATTATGTTGTTTCTCTTTAGTATTTTTGAGGCACATATGGACATACATATACATTCCTAAAATTCACATGGCTTATGGGCACCTGGGGGGCTCATTTGGTTGAGCATCTGACTCCTGATCTCAGCTCAGGTCTTGATCTCAGGGTCATGAGTTCAAGGCCCGTGTTGGGCCCCATGCTGGGCATGGAGCCTACTTATAAAAAAATTAAGTGCAAATGGTTTAGTTAGATTGTTTTGTAAAAATTCCTATAAATGGTGTTCTTCTGCATTGAAAAAGATTTTATTTATTTATTTGACAGAGAGAGACACAGTGAGAGAGGGAACACAGTCAGGGGGAGTGGGAGAAGGAGAAGCAGGCTTCCCGCTGAGCAGGAAGCCCAGTGTGGGGTTCAATCCCAGAACCCTGGGATCATGACCTGAGCCAAAGGCACATGCTTAACAACTGAGCCACCCAGGCACTCCCAACTTGCTTTTTTATTCCATGTTATGTTTCTATGATTAACACATGTTGATGAATTAGTGCTAGGTTGTTAATTTTCACTGCTATGTAGTATTCTATTTATTTTTTAAAGATTTTATCTTTTTTTTAATTTGACAGAGAGAGAGAGAGAGAGTGGGAGGGGCAGAGGGAGAAGCAGACTCCCCGCCGAGCAGGGAGACCAATGTGGGGCTCGATCTCAGGACCCTGGGATCATGACCTGGGCCGAAAGCAGACGCTTAACCGACTGAGCCACCCAGGCGCCCCTAGTGTTCTATTTATTATTCCAGAATGTTCTTAACCATTATCCTATAACAGGTATTTATATTATTTTTACTATTGTTGTTGCTGTTATTGGTTTTGTTTTGTTTCCTTCTGTTGCAAAAATGTGGCTAAGAAGGTTTTATGTTTCCTGTGTGCCCATAGAAGAGATTCTCTAGGATAATAGCAAGAAGTAGAATATCCGAGTTATGGGTTAGATTATCTTTAAAATTACTGAGTAGTGCCAAATTTTTCCAAAGTATTGACTCCACTAGGAATCTATAAGATTTCCCCTCACTCATGTATGTGCACACTACTTGGTATTGTCAGACTTTAAAATGTTTTGCCTATCTGGTTGTCTCAGCTTGAGCTAACCATAACAAAATACCACAGACTGGGTGGCTTAAACAACAAAACTTTATTTTCTCATGGTTCTGGGGACTGGAAGTGTAAGATCAGGGTACCTGCACAGTTGGATTCTAGTGAGGACTCTCTTCCTGGCTTGCAGATGGCTACCTTCTCACTGTGTCCTCACATGGTGGGCTGGGGGTGGGGAGAAAGGGAGAGAGAGAGAGAGAGAGTGAGAGGGAAAGAGAGAGCTCTCTGTGCATCTTCTTATAAGGACACTTATTTTATCAGATTAGGGTCTTATTTATGATCACATTTAACCTTCATTACTTCCTTACTCCAAATATAGTCACAATGAATGACTTCAACATATAACTTGGTTGGGGGGTTGGGGGGGAGCGGCTACACAATTCAGTGCATAGCACTGTTGGAATCCAAAGACATTTCGTGGTAGTTTTCCTTTAAATTTTTCTGAAGTGTAATGAGATCAAGCATATTTTTATAAATTTATTGGTCATTGAGCATTTTTCCATCTGTAAAAGTCTCTTGATCATTTTTCCTTGGTTTGCTTATCTTTATATGGACTTACATGGATTTTTTATATCTTTATGTGGACTTCTATAATTTCTTAGTGTATACTGGATACTAATTCTCCATTGGTCATATAATTTGGAAATATTTTCTCCAGGTTTGTGGCTTACTTTTTCAATTTCTTTATAGCATATTTTGATTACTAGAAGTTGTTAATTTTTTGAATGTAGTCACATTTATCAATTGTTTCATTGATAGTACATACTTTTATATGTAGTTTATAAAATTGTTTTCTACCCCCAACTTGTAAAGATAGTCTATTTTTCTTCTAGACTTTTTCAAGTTTTACTTTCCTCTCTTAAGTTTCTAAATTACCTAGATCTGAATGTGTGGATGATCTGTGATTAGGATCCAAATTTTTTTCTTTATTGGTTAACTGTCATATCACGATTTGTTGAGAAACCCATCTATTCTCCACTGATTTGAAATGCTATCTTCGTATCTGTTTCTGGAAATTCCTATTTTGTTGCTTTATTTGTTCTATTCCAGTATAAATTCCTCACTGTCCTAATTATCTTACTTTTGGCTTTATTAAATAATGATATTCCCCCAGAGCAAGTAAGCCTACCCTGTATTTCTTCATGAATATATAGACAAGTTTGACTGTTTTCCATATAAACTTTTGAATTCTAAAAAATAAATCTGTTGGGATTTTCACTGAAGTCACCTTGATTTAACAGACCAATTTGTAGAGAAGTGGTATATTTAAATTGTTTTGATTTTCATTTTTGTCTTTTTTAACCATAAGTATTTGTGTAGGTATCCTTTAATAACTTTTAATGAGTTCCTAAAATTTTACATATATAGGTTTTGTACAGCTTTTATGTTCAGGCCTGTAATCTACATCAGGGAGGCCAGAAATTGTTCTGTTCAGGAGTACACTGACTTGCAAAAAAAGGTGGAGGGGGGTACCTAGGTGGATAATAGTTGGGGTACCAACATACAAGATCTTCCCAATAAACTCTCAGTTATCCCATCCACTAGAAAAACAATGAAGGAGGCCTAGAGAAAAAAAAATTCCATCCTGGTTTTATAAGTAAATCACTGTGTCTTTAGGTTCTGTTACTTTGTGTGTTTGAGTCTCAGTTTACACATCTGAAAAATAAGAAGGCAGAAGATGGTCCCCAAAATGTTTTAGTCTAGCATTATATGAATCTTATAAGGAGAAGTAAAGAGAAGAACTAACAAGGTCATGACACTTTCATGTATTATCATCTGACATAACTTTCTTGCAGTAACAAACAGCCCCTCATTTACAGTGGTTTATAGGAACATTTTGCCTTGCTCACATTACAAGTCATTAGCTATGAGTGCGCTGGGACTGCTGTAGCTCCAATCAGCTCTGCATCTTTTGAAACTGTATCCTGAAACTCACTCTGTGAAATATCCCAAGGCATAACTTCCTAACTTAACAGTTTTTGACATGAATTTTCAATAAAAATTAAAATGATTTAAAAAAATTTGTAATAAGGTTGTTTTAGCTACAATATACTTGTTCTGTTTATTAAGGAAAGATGTTCTTATTAAAGATCATGTGAAATCCATAAAAGAAGTAAGAAGATAATGCAAGTGACCCATAAATCCAATACCTAGATAAAATTAATGTTTATTTTTTTGATATTTCTCCTTTTAGTTTTCACCTTTGTGTCAATGCATATATATAAATTTTAATAAAATCAAGATTATATTGGGCAAGTCATCCTTTAATCTTATAACAAAACCTAACATATATTATATTCATATATTTCATTGTCATTTAATGGACTTTGAAAACAGGAGTTTAAATGGCTGCATAATATCTCAGAATATGAGTGCTCCATAACTTAGTTAACCCTTTCTCCGCTGTTAGGGTGTTTCCTTTGTTCTGCTACTATAGGTAAGGCTGATATTAATGTTATTATAAATAAATCAGAATATTGATCATTTATTACATCCTTATGAAATATTTCCAGAAGAATAATATGAATTCTGGTGTTGGGGCAAGTTATATCACATAACCCTGACATCACAGTGTAATGGGGGATAAATATACTTGCAGTTTAAATCACATGACCATGAGTTATCTGGCTGTTGAGAGCAAACCCAGAGGCAGGTCATGTTCAGTTGACTAGGGGTGATGAGTTTAGTTGGAGAAGATAGATGGTTAAGTAACGTAGAAAAGATGTCTTGCCATGAGTAGACATTTTTCCTAAGAAGACATACAGATAGCCAACAGACATGAAAGGATGCTCAACATCTCTCAACATCAGGGAAAGACAAATCAAAACTACCATGAGATACCACCTCACACCTGTCAGAATGGCTAAAATCAACCCAAGAAACAATGAGTGTTGACAAGGAAGTGGAGAAAGGGGAACCCTCTTATACTGTTGGTGGGAATACAAACTAGCACAGCCACTCTGGAAAATAGTATGGAGAGTCCTCAAAAAATTAAAAATAGAACCACCTTACAATCCAGCAATTATACTACTAGGCATTTACCTGAAGAATACAAAGATGCTAATTCTAAGGGATATATACACCCCAGTGTTTATAGTAGCATTATCTACAATGGCCAAATTATGGAAACAGCCCAAGTGTCCATCGACTGATGAATGGATAAAAAAGACATGGTAGGGCACCTGGGTGGCTCAGTGGGTTAAGCCACTGCCTTCGGCTCAGGCCATGATCTTAGGGTCCTGGGATCGAGTCCTGCATCGGGCTCTCTGCTCAGCAGGGAGCCTGCTTTCCTCTCTCTCTCTCTGCCTGCCTCTCTGTCTACTGTGATCTCTCTCTATCAAATAAATAAATAAAATCTTTTAAAAAAAAAGACATGGTATAGGGGCACCAATTGGGTGGCTCAATCAGTTAAGCATCCAACTCTTGATCTCAGCTCAGGTTTTAACCTCAGGGTCATGAGTTCAAGCCCCAAGTTGGTCTCCATGCCCACTTAAAAAAAAAAGATATGATATAGATAGATAGGTAGATAGATAGATAAAATGATATGGATGGAGCTAGAGAGTATTATGCTACATGAAATAAATCAGTCAGAGAAAGACAAATACCATATGATTTCATTCATATATGGAATTTAAGAAGCAAAACAAATGATCATAGAGGAGAAAAAGAGAGGGGTAAACCAAGAAACAGACTCTGAAATCTAGAGAACAAACTGATGGCTACCAGAGGGGAGTTGGGGAGGGGATGAGTTGAATAGATGATGGGGATAAGGAGGGCACTTGTGATGAGCACCACATGTTGCATGGAAGCATTAAATCAGTAAATTTTACACCTGAAACTTATATTAAACTATATGTTAACTTACTCTAATTTAAATAAAAACTTAAAAAAAAAAAGAGGTCTTGCATTATGGAATTCCATTTTATGCCAGGCACTGTTCTTGTTTCTGAGTTCTCTCTTCTACTTTCCTGATAGCATTAAGTTCTCCTCTTGCCTTAGCTTTTGCATTAATAACATCTGACCAGCCAGTCACATATGCTCAATGGGCACAGAATTATGACTTCTTTATCTTTCATACACACACAAACACACGGTTCTGCAGCACTATCTTCTATCAGTTCCTAAACTCATCTCTTTTCACCTTAAGCCACAAGCTAAACTCAGTCAGCTGCTGAGGACAAGCTTAAAAGTTTCATTTTTAGCTGCAGAGATATGTAACTTTTATAGAAGGAAAAATACCCTTACAGACTTCCAGTTTTAACTTACATTCATTGGGAAGAAAAAGTTTTCCTCTACCCTTCAAAATTCTTCTGGCTGGTCTAAGAATCACATTGACATGAGACAGATTAACAGGTGAAAATCAAATTTAATTACCTAGCTATGGGGAATTTACATAAACCTGAGATTCCAAAGACAGGCAAAATGAGGTGCAGATGTCAGCCTGAACCAGAAATGGGCTTAGGCATCTGGGGTTTCAAAAGGAAGGAAGGCAATGCACAGGAAGAATGGAAGGAGGAAATGTTGAGTAAAAATGTTTGCCAGGCCATCCAGAAACAAAGGAACTTGGGAATTTCATCAAACAGGACTTTCTAGGTTCCTCCCTGTCTCCTGTACCCAGTTCATATCATATTGTAGTTATCAGTGGTGGTGGTTCTCTTCCTGGAGCAGGTGATGTAGCAAAATTCTTTTACGCAGTTAGGGGGAATGTCAAGGCTTTTTCCTCAGTATTTTTGGGTCTTGTTTCAGCTCGAAATAATCTGCATATCAAAGTGGCACATTTGGGGGCTACTCATTCTGAACCCAAACACATTATTTTTATCATAATGTTACAAATATGCACGAACATAAGATATGAATAGTTCTTGCTGAGTGTTCCGTAGCAGCCAGGATTTCTTGCAGGGCCTTCAGTGACTAAGCTTGTTTTCTACGCACAAAAATCTTATGATGTAAAAACTATTATCCCATTAAAGAACAAAAATCCAACTGTGTCAATGTGAAGATTTAATTGGCTTTGTTAAGTGATTTATGAATTGGGCAACATCGCATCTAGCTAGTAGAGGGGAGCTTATGGGTTGTATGAAATGGAAGGTTTTTATGGGAAGGAGGGCCTGGTAAGGAAGTTATTAGCAAAAGAACAGAAAGGATTGTTCCAGGCAAGGTCACTTTCCCTTAGGGGAAAAAGGGCAGGGAGTCTTATTCGGCTGATTACTTCATCTTCCTTCGGAGGATGGAGAGGGTCCTTGTGACATTACCACATTAGTGCTGACCAGAAAATTCCTGACTGACCAGTTGAAACTACATTCCCGAGAAAAGTTGAAACTCCAATTAGGTGACATGGACTAGCATCAGGGACTCCATTTTGGCCCTGTGTGGTTTGTTTGTGCGTTTGTTTGTTGACATCTCTATTTTATAGGAGCCAGTTTTCAAACAGGCATGATCACTGCCAATCCAAGGCCTTAACCAGCATTCTCCTCATAAATGTTTATTTCTTAGAGATAATAAGGAAACATTTTAAAATTACATATGAACAGGGTAATAAAACCAATAAAATTAAAACAACTCATATATATGTATGCATGTATCTGGTGTGTGTGTGTGTGTACAGAGAGAGAGATTATGGAGAGGAGGAAGAGAGTGTTTTGGCAGCATGCCATTTCCATATACCAATTTCTATATTAGTCCGTTTTGCTTGTAGTTACAAATGATCCCCCCAAACTTAATGGCTTACAATCGTAAACGTTTCTTTCTCACTCGTGTTGCATGTTGGAAGTAAGTAGTTAACTGTGGCTCGGGTGCATGGACCGTGGCTTTGCTCAGCTCTGATGGGCTTGGCTTTGCCTTCCTGTTCTAGCACAGACTTCAGGGACCCTTAAGCTAGGATCTGCCCGACTTTTAGTAGTGAGGAAGGGCAAGAGGTTCAGCCAAACCACACAACCATATTGAAGGCTTTTGTCTGAACTTTGTTTCCATGACGGTTCCTCCTACTTCACTGGCCAAGGTAAGTTACTGTGGCCAAGTTCGGAATCTGTGGGGCAGAAGGGTCCTCTTACAAAGAAGTGAGGGAATCGGAGGGACAAGATGGCGGGGAAGTAGGAGGAGGCGCCGCTTCAACCTGTCCCCTAAAGTGAGCTGATGACCTACCAAGGAACTCCGATCACCCATGAAATCAGCCTCAGATCAGGATTCTACACGTCTGGATCTCTACGGGGGCAGAAGACGCCAGTGGGCAGGTAAAGCGGAGTGAGAACATCGGACTGGGATCGGGAGATAAACAAAAGGGGGAGGAGCCACCAGAGGAGACCCATTGGGAAGTGACACCCCAATACGAGAGTCCCCTGCGCCTGGGGACCGGCACTAACTTGGCGTCTGGTGGAAAGCACTCAGAAAGAGCAAAGGATCGCAGGGGGAAATTGTGGGAATTGGGATGGTTAGGGACAGGGGCTTAAGTCCCCGGACCGAGGACAGACACCCCTGGCGCTGAGCCAGAGAGAGTGCGGCAGAGAAACCAGGTCTTGGTCCTGAGCCGAGAGTGAGAGCGCCTAAGGGCGTGGGACCCTCGCGTGGCAGAAACAGCCTTTCTGCAGCCCCCACGCATGCGCCGCGCCGCGCTAGCAGAGCTTGAGACGTGCCCCACCCCCTCCCCTGAGAGAGGTGCGCGCAGGCGCCAGCCCGGTGCTCTCAGACCCGGAAAGACCAGGCGCTCCCAGCCCGGGCCGGCGGGAAAATCTCAGGGAGCGATCGCTGCTGGAAACCTCTCTGGCGGTCCAGAGCTGCCCAGACAGCCATCGCTGTCATGGTTTTGGGTACAAAACAGGAGTCCCTGTGTCCCCAGGGACCGCGACTGGGAACCTGCTCTGCCAGCGGCTGAGGGGGAACTTATGTGCCCTGCAGCACCCAGAGGGGAACGGACTGAGGCTTCCCTCTGAGAGGGAGGTCTGGGCACAGTCTGCTTTCCTCCGAACTTCCAAAAACCATCAAGAGCTGTCAAGGCGAGAGAAAACAAAAGAACAAACATAAAAACCTCCAGAGAACAAAAGCCTGAAAAACCGGTTTCCTCAGAGCCCACCCCACTGAGGGGGTCGGGAGGACTTAACTCAGGAAACATCACCTGAAAACCCCCGTGGCAGGCCCCTCCCCCAGAAAGCCAACGAGGGGGTGGGGGGGAGACAAGAGAACAACCACCACTACTTCATAGATAGAACTTTTATTTTTAATTCGTTCCCACTATTCTGGTTCATTTTTTAATTTTTTTTATTTTTTATATAGATTTTTTTAGCCTATTTGCCATCACAGTGAGATGGCCAGTACACCAAATTCCATAATAACCTTTTAACCTGAACTTTTTGATACATATACCCATGTCTTTCTTTTGCTTTTCTTTTTTAAATTTTTTTAAATTTGACTTTAGTTTAGTTCATTCTTTTCTTTATTTTTATTTTTTAATATTCATATAGAGTTAAACTTCAAGGTAATCCCCTTTCCCCAATCAATGCTACCCCTATAGGTAAACCAATTTTTAATCCTCCATTATCTTAGGAAAGTTGAGTCCTTTAACAAAGATATCAAGATACATCCAGGAAGAGTCGAAATAACCTTCCTCGCCCACACTGAGAATTTATAACCACTCTCCCATCTTTTCCTTCCGCCAGTGTTTCTGTGTATTTGTGTTTGTCGTGGTAGTATATAAATCTTATACTTGGGGTTCTTTTTGACGAGGTTCTTTTTTTGTTTGTTTGTTTGTTTTGCTTCTACATATATATGTATATATTTTTTTCTTCTCTTGTCATATACTTTTATCAGTCTTTTTGTTTGTCTGTTTTTGCTTGTGTACTTCACAAATCTTACCCTGGGGCCCATTTGGGTTGAGCCTTCTCTTTTATCTTTCTTTCTTTTTCCTGCCTTTCTCTCTCTCTCTCTCTTTTTTTCTTCTTTTTCTCTTTATTTTTTTCTTTCGTTTGGGTGAGGACTCTTGATTGCTCAGAAGCGTTCTAGGGTACACCTTGATTGCACCATAGTCGATACATCCAGATACATCCATTCAGCCATCTCTCACCAAAATGACTACGAGGAGGAATGCCCAACAGAAGAAAAATTCAGAGGATGGGCCTTCTGCAACAGAGCTAATGGCTACCAACATAGACATTATGTCGGAAAGGGAATTCAGGCTAACAATTATCCAGGCAATAGCTAGGTTGGAGAAAGCCATGGATGACCAAACAGAATTGATTAGGGCAGAACTGAAAGCCACGAGAGATGATGTTCACAATGTTAGGGCAGAACTGAAAGCCACCAGGGATGATGTTCACAATGCTCTCAATGAGTTCCAATCTAATCTAAATTCCCTAAAAGTTAGGGTAACTGAGACAGAAGATAGAATTAATGATCTGGAGGACAAACAGATAGAGAGAAAGGATCAGGAGGAAGCCTGGAACAAACAACTTAAAAGCACGAAAACAGAATTAGGGAAATAAATGATGCCATGAAACGTTCCAATGTCAGAATTATTGGAATCCCTGAAGGGGAGGAGAAAGAAAGAAGTCTAGAAGATATAGTGGAACAAGTTCTCCATGAAAATTTTCCCAACCTCGTGAATGGAACCAGCGTTCATGTACTAGAGGCAGAACGCCCCCCACCCAAGATTTTAGATTCTCGAAAATCCTCGAGACACCTGGTAGTAAGAATGAGGAATTATAATTCTAGAGGAACTCTCTTGAAGGCAGCTAGGACAAAGAAGCTCCTTACATACAGAGGAAAGCCCATCAGAATAACGTCAGACCTGTCCACAGCAACCTGGCAAGCCAGAAAGGGATGGCAAGATATATTCAGGGCACTAAATGAGAAGAACATGCAGCCAAGAATACTTTATCCAGCAAGACTGACATTCAAAATGGATGGAGAGATAAAGAGTTTCCAAGACCGGCAAGGCTTAAAAGAGTATGCGACCACCAAGCCAACACTGCAGGAAATACTAAGGGGGGTTCTATAAAAGAGGAAAAATCCTAAGAATGTCATTGAACAGGAATATAGAGACAATCTACAGAAAGAAAACCTTCAAAGGTAACACGATGTCAATAAAAACGTACCTATCAATAATCACTCTCAATGTGAATGGCCTAAATGCGCCCATAAAATGACACAGGGTTGCAGATTGGATAAAACGATAGGACCCATCCATATGTTGTCTACAAGAGACCCATTTTGAACCTAAGGATACACCCAGATTGAAAGTGAAGGGATGGAGAAGCATCTTTCATGCCAATGGGCCTCAAAAGAAGGCCAGGGTAGCGATTCTCATATCAGATAAATTAGATTTTAGACTAAAGACTGTAGTCGGAGATACAGAAGGACACTACATCATTCTTAAAGGGACTACCCACCAAGAAGATCGAACAATTGTAAATATTTATGCCCCCAATATGGGAGCAGCCAATTACATAAGAAAACTATTAATCAAGATAAAGAGTCATATCGATATGAATACATTTATAGTAGGAGATCTCAACACACCTCTCTCAGTAATAGATCATCCAAGCAGAAAATCAATAAAGAAACAAAAGCATTGAATGAAACATTGGACCAGATGGACCTCATAGATATATACAGAACATTCCACTCTCAAACAACAGAATACTCATTCTTCTCAAGTGCACATGGAACCTTCTCCAGAATAGACCGCATACTGGGTCACAAATTAGGACTCAACCGATACCAAAAAACTGAGATTATTCCCTGCATATTCTCAGATCACAATGCTTTGACACTGGAGGTCAATCACAAGGAAAAGTTTGGAAGGAACTCAAACACCTGGAAACTAAAGACCACCTTGCTTAAGAATGCTTGGATCAACCGGA
>PISX010003926.1:73991-94753 GCA_004024625.1 Mellivora capensis
CTATGGGATACAGCAAAGGCGGTCCTAAGGGGGAAATACATAGCCATCCAAGCCTCCCTCAAAAAAATTGAAAAATCCAGAATACAACAGCTGTCTCTACACCTTAAAGAACTGGAGAATCAACAACAAATTAAACCAACTCCACACACAGGAAGGGAAATAATCAAGATTAGAGCAGAGATCAATGAGGTAGAAACTAGAGATACAGTAGAACGTATCAATGAAACTAGAAGCTGGTTTTTTTAAAGAATCAATAAGATTGATAAACCATTGGCCACACTAATCCAAAAGAAAAGAGAGAAAGCTCAAATTAATAAAATTATGAATGAAAAAGGAGAGATCACAACTAACACCAAGGAAGTAGAAACAATCATCAGAAGTTATTATCAACAGTTATATGCCAATTAGTTAAGCAACCTAGATGAAATGGATGCATTCCTATAAAACTATAAACTCCCAAAATTGAGCCAGGAAAAAATTGACAACCTGAATACAATTGAATTTAGTAATGAGATTGAAGCAGTGATCAAAAATCTCCCAAAAAACAAGAGCCCAGGACCTGAGGGATTCCCTGGGGAATTCTACCAAACTTTCAAAGAAGATATAACACCTATTCTCCTGAAGCTGTTTCGAAAAATTGAAGCAGAAGGAAAACTTCTAGACTCTTTTTACGAAGCCAGAATTACCCTGATCCCCAAACCAGGCAAAGACCACACCAAAAAGGAGAATTTCAGACCATATCACTGATGAATATGGATGCTAAGATTCTCAGCAAGATCCTAGCAAACAGGATCCAACAGCACATTAAAAAGATCATCCACCATGACCAGGTGGGATTCATCCCTGGGTTACAAGGATGGTTCAACATTCGCAAATCAATCAATGTAATAGAACAAATCAATAAGAGAGAAGAACCACATGGTCCTCTCAATTGATGCAGAAAAAGCATTTGACAAAATGCAGCATCCGTTCCTGATTAAAATGCTTCAAAGTATAGGGATAGAGGGAACATTCCTGAACTTCATAAAATCTATCTATGAAAGACCCACAGCAAACATCATCCTCAACAGGAAGAAGCTCACAGCCTTCCCGTTGAGATCAGGAACACGACAAGGATGCCCACTCTCACCACTCTTGTTCAACACAGTATTAGAAGTCCTAGCAACAGCAATCAGACAACAAAGAGAAATAAAAGGTATCCAAATTGGCAATGAAGAAGTCAAACTCTCTCTCTTCACAGATGACATGATACTTTATCTGGAAAACCCAAAAGACTCCACTCCCAAACTACTAGAACTCATACAGCAATTCAGTAACGTGGCAGGATACAAAGTCAATGTACAGAAATCAGTGGCTTTCTTCTACACTAACAATGAAAATACAGAAAGGGAAATTAGAGAATCGATTCCATTTACTATAGCACCAAGAATCATAAGATACCTGGGAATAAACCTAACCAAAGAGGTAAAGGATCTGTACTCGAGGAACTACAGAACACTCATGAAAGAAATTGAAGAAGACACAAAAAGATGGAAAACCTTTCCATGCTCTTGGATCGGAAGAATAAACATTGTTAAAATGTCTATACTACCTAGAGCAATCTATACTTTTAATGCCATTCCCATCAAAATTCCACTGGTATTTTTCAAAGAGCTGGAGCAAATAATCCTAAAATTTGTATGGAATCAGAAGAGACCCCGAATCGCTAAGGAAATGTTAAAAAACAAAAAACTGGTGGCATCACGTTACCTGATTTCAAGCTTTACTACAAAGCTGTGATCACCAAGACAGCATGGTACTGGCATAAAAACAGACACACAGACCAGTGGAACAGAGGAGAGAGCCCAGATATGGACCCTCAACTTTATGGTCAAATAATCTTCGACAAAGCAGGAAAAAATATACAGTGGAAAAAGACAGTCTCTTCAATAAATGGTGCTGGGAAAATTGGACAGCCATATGTAGAAGAATGAAACTCGACCATTCTCTTACGCCGTACACAAAGATAAACTCGAAATGGATAAAGGACCTCAACGTGAGACAGGAATCCATCAGAATCCTAGAGGAGAACATAGGCAGTAACCTCTTTGATATCAGCCACAGCAACTTCTTTCAAGATATGTCTCCAAAGGCAAAGGAAACAAAAGTGAAAATGAAGTTTTGGTACTTCATCAAGATCAAAAGTTTCTGCACAGCAAAGGAAACAGTCAACAAAACAAAGAGGCAACCCACGGAATGGGAGAAAATATTTGCAAATGACAGTACAGACAAAAGGTTGATATCCAGGATCTATAAAGAACTTCTCAAACTCAACACACACAAAATAGATAATCATATCAAACAATGGGCAGAAGATATGAACAGACACTTCTCCAATGAAGACATACAAATGGCTATCAGACACATGAAAAAATGTTCATCATCACTAGCCATCAGGGAGATTCAAATTAAAACCACATTGAGATGCCACCTCATTGAGATTACCACCACATTGAGATAACACCAGTTAGATTGGCCAAAATAAACAAGACAGGAAACAAAGTGTTTTGGAGAGTATGTGGAGAAAGGGGAACCCTCTTACACTGTTGGTGGGAATGCAAGTTGGTGCAGCCGCTTTGGAGAACAGTGTGGAGATTCCTCAAGAAATTAAAAATAGAGCTTCCCTATGATCCTGCAATTGCACTACTGGGTATTTACCCCAAAGATACAGATGTGGTGAAAAGAAGGGCCATCTGTACCCCAATGTTTATAGCAGCAGTGGCCACGGTCGCCAAACTGTGGAAAGAATCAAGATGCCCTTCCACGGACAAATGGATAAGGAAGATGTGGTCCATGTACACTATAGAGTATTATGCCTCCATCAGAAAGGATGAATACCCAACTTTTGTCGCAACATGGATGGGACTGGAAGAGATTATGCTGAGTGAAATAAGTCAAGCAGAGAGAGTCAATTATCATATGGTTTCACTTATTTGTGGAGCATAACAAATAACATGGAGGACATGGGGAGATGGAGAGGAGAAGGGAGTGGAGGGAAATTGGAGGGGGAGATGAACCATGAGAGACTATGGACTCTGAAAAACAACCTGAGGGGTTTTGAAGGGGCGGGGGGTGGGAGGTTGGGGGAGCCAGGTGGTGGGTATTATGGAGGGCACGTATTGCATGGAGCACTGGGTGTGGTGCAAAAACTATGAGTTCTGTTACACTGAAAAGAAAGAAATAAAGAAAAGGAATAAAAAAATTTTTTTAAAAGGAAAAAAAAAAGGAGTGAGGGAATGAACAGTTGTGAAGAGTAAAAGAATAGATTACCTCTTTAGGTGTTTCAAGAGTGTGGGGGCCAAACCCGTTATCAGCTCTCCCACAGCTCTTACTGTGTTACCACATTCTGTGCTTACTGATCAAGAGAGCTAATTCCCACAGGAAAGGCCTCCCTGGGATAAGCATGTGGGCATTGCTTTTATCCTTTCATCTAATGGCACAGATGTGTGTATTACTGGCATGCTGAGTTGAAAGAAAATTAAAGGGCTAAAATATATCTTTAAAAACTAGCCCCTTTCTTGCTTCTGCATCAGCAAAACTTCTTCTGTATGGACCCCACCTAGGGGTGCTCTTCAAACCAAAGAGCTTTTAGGATGCATTTCTGAGAACCATATACTTTTACATCCTTTTTTGTTACCTTAATTACTTTCCTATTTGCACTCCAAATGCTACTTTATTGAAATCCAATTCAAATTCAGATTATGGTCTCTGAATGAGAAGGCAGTGCTAACCTGTGCTTATTGTTATAAATGGCCCTTGGAGAAATCTAAAGCTTCTTTTGTGCTACTTTAAAAAAAATAGGAGAATGTTCCTTTTGATCCAGACAGAGGACAGTTGGACTAAAATGCCGATGGCAGTAGGAACCCAACATTCTGAAGAAGAATATGATTTATGTAAAACTCATTTATTTCAGCATTACCTCACCAGCCCTGGATCAATTTGCTGTTAATGTTTAATTCAGGATGTCCATTTTGCTAGGCAAACTAGAAGTCCTGCTGTTCACTTTTGGGTTAATTCAGCTTTCTACAAATGTATTTTCCTTTTATTGGAGACTTTAAGGTACTTGACCTCAATCTATGCTCCCCGCGCCCCATTTCTTTTTATCACATGGGTCATTTGTTCCAAGGGGACATGTGACAATCTTCTAAAAGAGTTTCTTTATTTTATTGTGTCTCTGGCTGTTCTTTTTCAACTTCGGAGCTTTGATCTCGGTATATATGAATATTCAGGAACTCCACATTACTAAATTAGAAAGGCTGGATTAACAGTGAAGTGTGGCTTAGATGGTACCAATGGAACTCTAAAGGTTCCCATAGGTGCTCGTGTCTGGCCCGATAGCAGGACAAGAGGTAATGAGTTCAGGACATGCTCCCTCAAAATAGGGCACCTTGGCAGATGGAATGCTTTAAGCTGAAGTAGTGAGAAATGAAAGGTGATGGAAGGACTCTGACTTTCCCCCTGAAGCAGGCCATAACATCTTCCTGAGAGGTTGAGGTACTTTCCCTATACCTGGAAGAAAGGAACATCCTGATCCCTGCTGAGGGGAATTTCAACAAAGAAGCCTTGGTAGGTTCCCCCTTAGCTCATGACCATTTTTCCCATAATATTTTTTTCCATGACTTTTCACCCTTCATCAGACCTAGGATAAAAACACTAAGGTTTAACTCTTTCTTCAGATTTTCATTGCCTTATGAAGGCTCCTATATCACGTAAAAATTATATGAAATAAATGTGTATGCTTTTCTCTTGTTAATCTGGCTTTTGTTACAGACACCCAACTGAGAACCTAAGGTGGGTAGAGGAAAGATATTTTTCCCCCCTACGAAGAAAATGTGTCACCTTGTCATGTTCTATCTTTAATAAACAGGGAATTTGTTGAATTTTAGTATCTTATTTGATTTATAAGTTAGTAGGGAGAAATCAGGCTGATATCCCTATAGCAGGAAAAAATGGTAGCATCCTATAATATACTGCATGATTGCTACTCGAATTTCTTCTGCAGATCAGCTGCAACATAACCTCAGTTGTTGGTAGAAATGTGGAGTCTCAGGACTGATTCTTGACCCACTGGATCAGAATCTGCATTTTTTAATAAGGTTCCTAGGGATTTATAGAACATTAAAGTTTGAGAAGAGTATACCAGAGGATTAGACATATCATTTCATCAACTACAGACTGTGAATAGACCAAGGCTGACTTGTGAAGATGGAGATTTCTGTTCTTTTGGTACAGATTGCTTTTGGTACCTACCAAACTCCTCTTCCAGCACTATCCCTCCCTTTGGTTCTATCCCAATTTCACCTCCACCTACTCTACCTTCCAGCTTCTAAAGCCTTCCAGCTACTTCACCAGGAGAAGGTCTCCCAAAAGCCCTCATCAAGACCAGATCTCTGTCTAAGCTGAACATTGGAATCCTGTTAAAGTTTGAAAAGATTGATACTGGAGTCTCATCCTCAGAGATTCTGGTTTACTTAATCCGGTGGAAATTCCAATGTGCAGCTAAGGTTGAAAACCAGTCCACTTGTCCTCCTCTTTAATTCTCTTAGGGGACACTTGCATTGATTTTCTCTGATACAGCAGTTAACACTGAAGGATTTAAAGATATTAATGATTCCTTGATAAATATAAAGAGTATCTGCATTTTGGCTGGAGATTACCTCAGCCAAGAGACTAATCTCTAGTGGTTTTGGATTTCATACCCCTCAGGGAGCTATTCCAATCACACAAGAAGAGAAGCTGCCATCTTCAACTGAAGTTGGGGGATTGCTGAGGACATTCAAAGGGCCACTTGATATCTTTCCAATGGGGTAAAGAGTAGCTATTGCTTTTAAAATAAGGTAGTAGAGTCTGCTCTGTTGGGCTTATGAATGAGGAGTTCCTGGTTCGTTGGTACATTATGGCTGGCTGGGTGGAAAACACCCATGTTGCTTCCCTCTTCCTAGAATAGTTAAGAAGATGAAAGAAATCCAAAACTTTAGGAATGACCAGACTTTGATGATGCTTATCATCTCTCTGCATGGCTCATGAACTGGGGAAAAAAAAAAGTGTGGAAGGGCTTCCTCTTCCCCGGAGAAATTCAATTCTAGTCTCCTACCATGGAGGAACCAAGAAATAACCTAAAATATCTTCTACTTTGTCTCTGCTCTTCAGTGAGTAATCCGTTTATCATCTAAACTGCACCTATTCCATACTTCTTCCTAACAAGACCCCGTCATATCCTATAATGGGGCAGCCATGCTTTCTAGGTGGAATTATTCTCCATTCCACCCCCTTCTAATAGTGGGACCTAATTGGCCTAAACAAAACACTTGTCCTAGTAACTGGTTCAGGGATACGTTGTAACCTAGCTCTAAGCCAATCAGTACAAGAGAGTTTCCTGGCCAGTTAGCTAGTGTTATGGGCTGAATGTCTGTGTCTCCTACCCCTACCAAAAAATCCGTATGTTAAAGCTCCAACTCCCAAAGTGATCATATTTGGAGGTGGGGGCCTTTGTGAGGGAATTAGTTTTAGAATAGGTCAAGAAGGTGATTCCCTCATGGTGGGATTAGTACCTTTATAACTAGAGGAAGAGATATGAGAGCTCTCTTTTTCTACACATACACACCAAAGAAAGGCCATGTGAGCACACAGTGAAAAGGTGGTCATCTGCAACCTAGGAAATGGACTCTCACCAGACACCAAATCTTTTGGAACCTTAATCTTGAATGTTCCAGCCTTCAGAACTATGAGAAATAAATGTCTGTTGTTTTCAGCCCCACCCCAATATGTGGTATTTTGTTATAGCAGCCCAGGCTAAAACATCTAGCAATTACCTAATATGTACATGGGGGATGGCACATACCGAAGTTAATCCAACCAAGGCAAAGGCAGGACATTGTCTGATAGTTGAGAAAAAGAAAGCTTTATCTCTTGGGCTGAACCTGAAGAGAAATCATACAGCCCCAGGTGCTTCTTAGAACCGTAGACCCACCACCACAAACAGTGATGACACCATGGATGGCAGCATAGAGAAACAGAAAGAATCCTGCCATTGAACTTTCCATTTGCATGCCATTATCAGTGGTCTTAGGTGAACTGCTTTGAGTCAGGATTTCTGTTACTCTAAAACTGAAAATATTTGATACATGTGGTGATCTGGACTAAATGCCCCCAACTGTTACAATGACGTGATTGCCTGCCTCTTTGTGCCCCTGTGATGAGTAGCACACTGCTTTACTAAGCACAAGGTTTAGAGCACTGGTTCTCAAAACTTATCTGCACTGTGGAATCACCCAAGAGTTTCAAACGATATTTGTGCCTGTGTCTCATCCCCCAGAGATTGTGATTTAATTGTTTTGGGTATGACTGGGGTTTTGTGTATCTGTCTTATTTGCTTAATTTTGGCGATGAGAGGGCAGGTGGCAACTGGAAGGAGAAAGTGAGAGACTTCAATATAACAAATAGATATTCAAATTTCAAAAGTTTAAATTTCAATGTTACCATGTCCAGTATGCTTCTTCTCCTAGCCATGACCCCTTGGACTCTGAAATAAGAGAAAGAAGAAATTCCAATTTATAGATCCTTGAGGGGATTTCATTGACCTTGTGATAATCAGGAAACCAAATTAGTGAATGATACAATTCCCTACGTTAATTTCCAAGAAGCAAATGTCCACAAAGTTTCTATTTGTCCCAATATGACAATATCTTCCCCAATTTTTCTCTGTTCTCCATCTCCTTCCAGTCACCATGACAACCCACACAGGCATTAGCCAAGAAACCTAGAAGGGACACTTTTGGTGTTTTACCTCATCTCCTTTCTTAGGCATTTCATAGTATGATTCATATTCCAGAATTTCCTGGGATAGATGAATTTGAGATTTTTCAAGCTCTAAAATTATACAGGTCAGACTGTGGGGAGGGCCATCTCCCTATTAGAGAGCCATTGATGACATAGCAGAGGTATGCCAAAACAAATATAAGCAGCAGTAAAAAGGAGAAAAGGAAAATTTATATGAAAACATAGAACCACTTAACTCTGGGGAAGGGATGTCAGGCACCTAATTCAGATCTCAAGAAAAGGAAAAGGATTCAAGGGTTCTCTGCATAAATTCACAATAATTTTGCTTTCATGCTTCTATATGATTAACATAACATTACTTTAGCATTAAGCTTCAGCAACCTTAACTTGCTAATCTTCTTCAACTTTTAGTTATAAGGAAGCATGTCGAGGTTTGCACATATTAACTTCCTCTCCACAGTGGCTACATGATGTATCAGTCAGCTATTGCTGCTTAACAAACAATTCCAAAGTTCACTGGCATACAACACTAAACATGTATTAACACTCTGAGAATGAACAGGTCTGAGAACTGGTTCAAATGGCTCTGCTTCGGATTTAGTCTGTGGTTTAGTTGCAGTAGCTGGGCTGCACAGTCCTTTCATTCTTGTGCTCTGAGGGATGTGTCCTTCTGTTGACAATGAGAAAAATATGAGAAGAAAATACAAAAACACGATTTCTGTTATGGCCAGGGCTTAGAACAGGTACACTATTGCTTTCTCCCATGTTCCATTGACCAAAGCAAGTCACGCGGCCAAGCCCACATCAACGAAGCAGGAAAATATAGTCCACCCAGTGGTATGGAATTTAAAGTCACTTGAACAGAGTATGAATTCAAGGAGAAGCAAAGTATGGGACTCGTGATGTAGTCTATCACACATGATCAAGTCCAGACTCCGAAGCAGAGATTGGCAAAGTTTCTCTGTAAAGATATAGATGGTGAATATTTTAGGCTCGGTGGGCCATATGGTCTCTGTCACAACTATTCATCTCTGCCATTTGCCATTTGAGTGTAAAAACAGCCATAGACAATATATACATGAATGAGCATGGCTGTATTCCAATAAAACTTAATTTATCACTACTGAAATTTGAATTTCCTATACTTTTTATTGTGTCACAAAACAAATTCTTCATTTGGATTTTTTTTATTATTCTTTTTTTGATTCTTTTGATTTTAAAAAACATCAAAACCATTGTTAGTTCACAGGCTATATAAAAACAAGGGACAGGCTGGATTTGGCCCATGAGCCATTGCTTGCCCATCCCTGCCCTTCGCTTGTCTGGGGCCTCCCAAGTCTCACCTGCCATCTTTCACTCCAAACAACCTAGCTGTTTAGTGATGTCTTCCCTTGCATTTGTTCCTGCCTGCCGCCGGAATTCCCTTCTCTTCTCCATTGCCTGTTCAGCAAACTTCTAGTCCTCCTTCCACTCCACTGAGTGTTTTCACACCTGCAATGCCTTCCCAGATTCCCTGGGACTAAGATAATTCATTCTCTATACCCTCATTGCGTTACGCACACCTGTTAGTCTGAGTAGATTAGCTGTGGGAGCATACAGCCCTAAAATGTAAATGACTCAGTAGAGTAAATGTTGATTTCTCACATGTATAATGGGGCCGTGGAATCAGTTGAGCATTTGTACTCTACTCATTCAATCATTCAAGGCCTCACTCTCCTGTCTTGTGGCTCAGTCTTCCAGAAAATTCTACAAATCCTCTCTGCTCAGCAGTCAAATGAAGAAAAAGAGCAAGGACTGTGAGAGAGGGTTTATGGGCCAGGCTTGGAGTACATCATTTTGTTGGTGAGAATCCTATCCTTTGGCCACATGTAACAGCAAAGGAAGCTAGAAATGAAGTTGAATGAATGAATGAATGAGTTGTGAGTATAGGAAAACTTCATTCGTTTAGAACTCTGCACACTTTGCTCTTAGTAGATGACTAAAACATTAATAGCAACAGAATTTGTTAATAAGCAAACAGGCCTGAGTTATAACCAGATAAATTAAATTTCATGTTCCCTTTTCCCTTTTTGTTTTGAGACATGTTGTAGGTCTTTTGAAAATGTGTCTTCTCTATATCAAGTTCCTTTCACCAGTTAAAAACAGGATGATTTTACTCAGTCCTGCCTTAGCTTTGCCCCTCCTCTGACAGTGTGTTTGTTCCTTTTGGGGACCACAAAGGACTTACATGTGCAGCATTTTTGCTGGGTGGCTTCCAACCCACACCCTTCCCACCTCCCAGGCCCCAACCCCCAACTCTCCTGCCCTGCATGTGGCCTTGCCTCTCCAGTCTATCTGAACGTGCTCTGGGCTGAAATGGAATTAATGGCATTTTCTGTTTGCCTGCTTGTCTCACACAGCTCCAAGATGTGTCCCTTTGTCCCTTTGTCAGCACGCTGGTTCATACAACAGCTGCTGTTTTCAGCCATCCCTACTGAGAGAAGACAACAGTGTTTCCTGTTGATATAGCTCTTTTGCTCGGAATCAAAGGTAACATGTTAAGGCTGTGGAATTCTTTTTAATGCTGTCTCTGGGGGCTTTGGGGGTTTTTTGATCATACATATACTTACTAGCATTAAATCCAGCATGAATCTTAACAGGTATATTCTGGGAAGGGTTACTGAGCACAAAAGGCAGAGAAGAGGAATAACATGATGGGTTCTCTTCTGCTTCTGTGAGGATTCCAATCCCCCCTTCCCAGGTCACCCGACCCAGGGGCCACTGAACAGCCAGCAGCTGGGACTTCGGTGCCTTCCTTTACCTATGAAATGACATGGAAAATTCCAGAAAGAATGCCATCTCCCTTCCTAGCTTTTGCTCTTCTGTTTGATTAAGTCCCTCTTCATCTCTCAGTACCCAAACCGACAGTTCTGGGCTACCTCCCTCTCTGTAGCTCTGTGCCCCTGAGACTTCACAGTGGTTGCTTCTAGAACCACCCATCTGAGTATCTGGCTGTGGCTCAAGTGACCCACAATAACGCTCTTCATGTTCCCACATGGAATGCTGATCTGCAGTCATAATACAAAGCTGACAATTTTTGAGGGCTATGTGCCAGCCCTTGGGCTAAGTGCTCTGCCTGTGTTATACCATTCAGTCTCCACACTCACACCCAGGAGTTGGCACTATTTCCGCCCGTTCTATAAATGAGAGAATCGAGACCTGGACAGGACACCTTGATCAAGGCCACACAGCTGGGAAGAGCAGAGTGGGGACTTGAAACCAGATCTGTACAACTTTAGAATCTTTGATCCCAAATTCTATGCTGCCATCAAACTAGCACAGATGCAAAGAATCTAAGAGAATTTCTGGAAGCTTAACACTGAAGCGTGGCCCACAGACTGCATCTGTGATCACCTGGGAGCTGATATTAGAAATGCAGAATGTCAAAAAACCCAAACAGACATTTTAGCAAAATCAACGTGATTTGTAGGTATATTAAAGTTTGAGAATTTCTGATCTAAAAATGCCTTCTTGGGGAACCTGAGTGGCTCAGTTGATTTAGTGTCTGACTTAGGCTCAGGTGGTGATCTCGGGGTCCTCGGATGGAGCCCTAAGTCAGGCTCTCTGCTCAGCAGGGAGTCAGCTTGAGATTCTCCCTCTCCTTCTCCCTCTTCCCCTCTCCCTGCTCATGTTCTCTTTCTCTCTCAAATAAATAAATAAAATCTTTTTTAAAGTAAAAATAAAAAATAAATAAGACTGCCTTCTCCAGCTTTTAAACGTTTTATTTATTTACTTGAGAGAGAGTGAGGAAGAGAGAGAGCACAGAGGGAGAGGAGAAGCAGACTCCCGCTGAGCAGGGCTAGATCCCAGGACACCAAGATCGCGTCCTGAGCAGATACTCAACCAACTGAGCCACCCAGGCATCCCAGGCCTTCTCCTTTTATGGAAGAATAAACCTGTCAAATGAGGAGCCTTGGTTCTGTCAGTTTCAGATGGAGGACTGAACTCCAGATCGCCACAGTGATGGGGCAGCGATCCATTCCATGGAGAGAGAAAAGGGAAATAAGAGAGGTGGTGGTGTCTTCAGCTGGGTTTCTGAGAAACAACTTCTCAGATTTGAGTACAGGGAGGTTGGTAGGGTGTGAACTAGAAAAGAGTATCTCTAAAGGAGGTGGGGTGAAGCAGGGTTGAGCAGAGAGAGACTGAACCTCAGTATAGTTCCAGTAGAGGACAACATGGGGAGCTGGGATGGCCCCTCCGTGTTGTCTGAAATGGAGGCAAGGGGCCAGACCTTTGGAGATCCCAACACTGACCTGTCATCAAAGGATAATCGCCCCTGGTTGAGGGTAAGTCCCCAGGAGAGACAGCTGTGAGCCCTCAGCAGCCAACGGGGACGATGCCTAGATCCTGAGCCGAGAGGGCCCAGGCACCATGCTGCAGGGTTCACTACAGAGAAGCCATAGAAAGATTTCTCAGCACTATGCCAAGAACAACGGGAAGTTATTCAGGATGACATCATCAAATTTGCATTTGCTAACAATCCCTTTGGTTCCTGGGCAGCAATGGATCAGAAGGAATAAGAGTCAAAGAAAGAAAATCCATTAGAGAAGAGTGGTAGCTCAGACAAAAGGGGTGAGATTCAAGAGAAGAGGGCAAATTCCAGGCACACTTTAGGCTCAGAATGTGCAAGCCAGTGTGATTAATTTGTCATTGAATGCAGGGAAGTAAGTGTCCTGATGAATCACGGGCTTTTGGAAGGTTTAACAGGCAGGATAAAGGTGGATATCTGGATACGGGATCACTGAAGGAGAAAATGTGCAGGAAAAGATTAAGGTCTTCTTTGATAATTTAGCAGCACTCAAATCTGCCACGAGATTTTAAGGTCATCTTCAACTTACCTATTGTTTAGAATCATTGTGCCCAGAAACTGCAGGCCCCCCAAAATACATTAGCAGCTACGTGGTGACTGTTGTTCTCCGAACAAGTCTTCAAGAAAATGTAAGGTTTCTGCATTTTTTATTTTGCCCATTGTCGGTTTTTTTAAAAGATTTATGTATTTATTTATTTTAGAGAGAGCATGTGCACTGTGCACGGGACGGGGGAGAGGGGAGGAGGGGCAAAGGGACAGGAAGAGAAATCTTCAAGCGGACTGGCCCCTGAGCACAGAGTCCAACACAAGGCTCAATTCCCCAACCCTGAGATCCGACCTGAGCCAAAATCAAGAGTCAGATGTTCAACCAACTGAGCCACCCAGGTACCCCTTGCCCACTGTATTTTATTTAAACATACAATGCAAAAGCCTTTGGTGAAATAGTTCTCAAATATTATTTTGTCGAGCATAAGAATAATTCAAAAGGACAATCCTAAGAAAATCAATTTGACATCAGCGTGTTTCATCTAAAAGAACACACCTGCAACTCATTACATGAATAAAGGGCCCTAAGAAAAGAGTCTGTGTGAGTGTGTGAGTGTGCGCCCTTCACTATTGCCTCTCCATTTTTGTCATTGTAATTACCGGGCACTTTTATTCATCAATCAACAAGCCAATGCCATTAAGCATCCAGCCTAGCATATTTCAAATACAGTTGAGTGCCTGTGTTGTGGGGTGTGGAGGAGACAGAGATGAATGGGACCCAGGCGCTCACAGCATTGGAGACAACAAAAATAAACATATTTTCTGTTATCAATTACAATTACACTTAATGAGTGCAAAAATAAATTATCCCTAATACTAAGTGAATATTTTCAGAATTTAGTATCTGTGAGATCAATATACATTTTCAAAAATAATGCTAGAAGAGACATAAAATGCTGACTGCATTGTTATTGCCTGAATATTTGAATTTGGACAAGTATTAAAGGACTCTATTAATCCGATTGCCCCTTCTATTGAGATATTTGCTTTGAAACTAATTTTAAAAAGAGAGATTCAGGGAAATTTAATCTGCGTGTTTCTAAGCCATTTACACTCAACTCACCACAATGTTGTTTTGTAAAAGTCATTTGTTGCCCAAGAAGCTCTCTGACCCTTGTTCATAAAGACTTTTATTAAAGCAAAAAAAAAGAGAGATTTGCTTTGAAAGTGCTACACATAGTTGAATTTTAACTTATATTTGCATCTTTGTCTTATAAATAAACTTTTTCCTTTAGAGTAGTTTTGCATTTAAAGTAAAGTTGGAATATAATACAGAGAGTTCCACATACCCGAGTTTCCCCCTTTTATTTGCCTCTTACATTGGTTTAATACATTTGTCACAATTAATGGATCGATATTGATACATTTATTACTAACTAAAGTCCATATCAGATTTCCTTTGTTTTTCCCTAATGTCCTTTTTCTTTTCCAGAAATTCATCCAGGATACCGCATTATTATTTATTTGTCATGTTTCCTTAGACTCTTCTCGGCTGTGACAATTTCTCAGAATTTCCTTGCTCTTGATCTTGACAATATTGAGGAGAATTGTCAGCTCTTTTGCTGTCCCTCGATTGGATTTTGTCTGATGTTTGTCTCATTTGTAGATGAGGGTTATGAGTTTTGAGGAGGAAGGTCACAGAGGTAAATAAAGTACCCTTCTAATCACATCATACATGCTATTGTGAACTTTAAAAATAAAACTGCCAATTATTTTACCAGCAAAAATGGGTTTATTTGGGAATAGCAGAGAATTGCCATCCAGGACAAGGAAGCTACAGCAAAACCATAAATAACTCCAACACACAAAGGGAGGTTGGGACGGGCTGTTTCTGTTTCATACAAGTGTCGACTGAAGAAAAACGAGAGTTGAGGGCAATGACAGTTTCTCATTAGCTGAGTTGCAGGAGAAGTCGGTTTCTGATAGGAGATACAGTGTACATCTTTCCCTGTTGGAGGCTAAAATGGATGATTCCTACCTGTTAAGGTTCTTCTGTTACATCTGTAATTGACAATTCTTCCTGTAATTGACACTGAGTGGTACATACCAACCTACCATTCTAGCATTCTTTTTTTTTAAGATTTTATTTATTTATATGACAGAGAGAGAGATCACAAGTAGGCAGAGAGGCAGGCAGAGAGAGGAAGGGAAGCAGGTTCCCTGCCGAGCAGAGAGCCCGATGCGGGGCTCGATCCCAGGACCCTGAGATCATGACCTGAGCCGAAGGCAGAGGCTTTAACCCGCTAAGCCATTCTGAGACCACCTTAGTGAGGTTTCCCTTTATTAAATTTCAGTCTCAAAATGACTTAATGTGATGAGGTTAACCTTGATCAATTGATTGAGGTAGTGTTCGTCCAGTGTCTCCACCATAAACTTACTCTTTTTTCTCCCTTTCCATATTGTACTTTTTGGAAGGAAGTCACGGTGCACAGACTACCCATAAGTGGAGGATAATGCTCCACCTCACTGAGAGCAGAGCATCTACCTAAATTATTTGAGATGCTTCTGCATGGGAGATTTGCTGCTTTTCCTCTGGTTATTTATTTATTTATTTATATCAATATGGACTCGTGGATATTTGTTCTATACTTTGAATTATAATCCTACACAACTTCATTTTGTCGCTCAAACTCTTCCAGCTTTATCCATTGGGAGCTTTTTCAGTCGAGTCTTGCACCCTTTGGCATACCCTCATCATCGTGGAGGGTCAAGCACTTTATTTCTGCCACTACAAGATACTCCAGACTTGTCTTGTGTATTTCCTGCCAGCCCTAGAGTCAACTCTTTGTCCAAAGAGCCCTGGTTCTTTTTGTTGGACAATGGTTTTTTGATAGAATGTCCAAGATTTGGGCAGTGGGGACCTTAATTGTCTTTCAAACTGGCTTTTTAAAATGTCCCACTCCTGTGTTGCACTAGGTAGAGATGTCATTGTACAAATATAAGATTTCCTGGTGAATACTAGGACGTGCCACCAAAGGCAGTGGAAATAAGAAATCTTGGAAAAGACCGCAGGATTCTGAAAGCCAGGAGTGGTTCTGTGGCTCATACACATGTGACAAGTAACAATCACCCGGGCACCAAACAGTTCTAGTCTGAAGCTTCTGGCTGACTTTCAAAGGAAGCCGAATCTCTTTAAGCAGATTCGTGGTTTGACTTAAAGAAAAAAAAAAAAAAGATCCAAGGTTTAACCAAGTAAGAAATGCAGGCACAGTCTTGGTATGCTTGGTCCACCAGACTGTCACCCTAAAGCTGGTGGAGAGGTCAAGTCCAGCAGCTGAGATTTTGAAAAGCAGCCCATCACCGTGTGCTGAAAATGAGGCCCAGAATTTTTAGCCTCTGCAGTGTGAAGAAGGTTTAGATGCAACCTTGTGATAGTGAAGAGAAAATGGTATATAAATACATGAATGCACGTTTTCTTGTTTTAGGTACATAAAATATAGTTTTGTTTTATCCTTATGGGTACCTGAGTGGCTCAGTCAGTTAAGCGTCTGCCTTTGGCTCAGGTCATGATCTCAGGGTCGTGGGATCAAACCCCGCATCAGGCTCCCTGCTCAGCGGGGAGCCTGCTTCTCCCTTTCCTTCTGCCTGCCACTCCCCCTGCTTGTGCTCTCTCTTTGTCAAATAAATAAATGAAAAGCTTTAAAAATAAAAAAATACAGGGGCGCCTGGGTGGCTCAGTGGGTTAAAGCCTCTGCCTTCAGCTCAGGTCATGATCTTAGGGTCCTGGGATCCAGCCCCGCATCGGGCTCTCTGCTCAGCAGGGAGCCTGCTCCCTCCTCTCTCTCTCTCTCTCTGCCTGCCTCTCTGCCTACTTGTAAAATAAATAAAATATTTTTTAAATACAGTTTGTTTTATCCTTAAAATGTCTATAATTAAATGATGGTTTTACAGTCAATAGAAATTTAGAGTCAAAGTAATAATTCCCTCAGGCCATTCATCCTTGAACAGTGGAAAACTCCAGAAGGCTCAAGGACTTTCCCTGGCCTCACACTTGAGCCAATGAATAAAATTTAGTTTTTATTAGAGCCGTTTCATGAAGTCCTTGCGAAATCACCGGCGTCTTCCTCTCTCCACCTCCCTCTTGTGCTCTCCAGTCTGCAAAAATCTTTTTGAATGTCGGATATGCTTCTCGACATTACTCTAGTTCCTGGTTTTGTAAAAAGATTAAACGGTCCTTTTTCTCTCTATTCCCTGCAACTGTCTCAATGGTTGAGGGATATCTGAAACTTAGGATTTGAAAAACTGCTTTTTTTATATAGTTATTGATCTATTTAAGTATTTTACTTCCTTCTGGATCATTTTCTTAAAAACTATGTAGTCCTAGACATTTTTCCATTTTATCCAAACTTTAAAAAGTATTAGCTTGGAAATAGGTACAGTATTTGTATAATTCCTTTCTATTTCCTCTTATATGTGATGCTCCTATTCCTAATTATGTTTGCTGAGTTTCATCTTTTTTTTCTTAATTAGACTATTTAATAGTTCATCCATTTTTTCTCATTTTTAAAGAAAACATGCCATTTTTTCAGTATTCTCATTTATTAATATCTTTTTTTTAAATCAGCTCGAAACTCATCTTCCTAAATGACTCGACCTGATTCTTTTTTTTTAGATTTATTTATTTATTTATTTGACAGACAGATCACAAGTAGGCAGAGAGGCAGGCAGAGAGAGAGGAGGAAGCAGGCTCCCCGCTAAGCAGAGAGCCCGATGCAGGGCTCGATCCCAGGACCCTGAGACCATGACCTGAGCCGAAGGCAGAGGCTTTAACCCACTGAGCCACCCAGGCGCCCCTTATTAATATCTTTGTATATTTATTAATGAATTTCTTCTGCTTTCCTTGGGTTTATATTTCTTATTATTTGCTTCTGAAATTGACCGCTAAATTCATTTATTTTATTTTTCTTGTCTAGTAAATGACTTGCAGTCTGGAAGCCATATTGGTCATATCCTATATGCTTAACCAACATTACCATTATTTTCAGATGTTCTGCACATATTGATTTTACTGTTCATTTGTTTTGGCATAGTAGTTTTAAATCTTTAAGGTCTTGAGGTTTTTGCTTCTAGTTTTGTTCTTTATTTTTAGTTTTAGTTCATACCCATTATCTTTAGAACTAGACCATCTCCCCATTCATAGGATTTCATCTACTAATGCAAAGGGCATGGTGTACTTGCCACCATGGACTTTTGGCTTAACAGATGAGAGAGAGAGTGTGTGTGTGTGTGTGTGTGTGTGTGTGTAAATATTTTAAGGGTAGAAGAAACGATCATTTTTGGTTTTTTATTTAAGTATAATTAATATACAGTGTTGTATTAGTTTCAGGCATACAATATAATGATTCAACAATTTTATACATTTCTGAGTGCTCATTGAGATAAAGGTACTCTTGATCTCGGTCTCCTGTTTCACCCCTCCCCCCACCCACCTCCTTTCTGGCAACCAGTCCATTCTCTGTATGTTAGAGTCTGGTTTATTTGTGAGTATAAAATATGAGTAAAACCATATAGTATTTGTCTTTCTCTAACTGACTTATTTCACTAAGCATATCCTCTAGGTCCATCCATGTTGTTGCAAATGGCAAGATTTCATTCTTTTTTATGGCTGAGTAATATTCTATGTATATATATATGTATATATAAATACACATACACACCACATCTTCTTTATCCATTCATCTACTGAGGGATACTTGGACTGCTTCCATGTATTTCTTGGCTATTGCAAATAATGTTTCAACAAACAGAGGTGCATATATCTTTTTGAATTAGTGTCCTCATATTCTTTAGGTAGCCACCCAATAGTAGAATTACTGGATCATGTGGCATTTCTATTTTTAATATTTTGAGGAACCTCCATACTATTTTCCACAGTGGCTGCATCAGTTTGCATTCCCACCAGCAGTGCATGAGCATTCCTTTTTCTCCACATCCTCACCAAAACTTCTTATTTCTTATGTTTTTGGTTTTGCCACTCTGACAGGCAAAAAGTGATATCACATTGTGGTTTTGATTTGCACTCCCCTGATGATTATGGATGGGCCACAAGAAACTACATTTTACTGTATGCAAAACAAGAATACGTGTATACATATAATTATATACCACTCTTCTCAACATCACAAAGATCATGCGCAAGCTGATGGTGTTAAGACCCTAGGATTTTCCTAAAGACAAATAGAGCAAACAAACCATTTTCTCAACCAAAATGGAGCTAAATCTAACCTGAAGGCAGCTAAGAAGCATACCATCAATCTATACCATCAAGATAGTTTTTTCTACCATGTTTGGATTGGGGTATGTATGGCTTCTTCTACTGTAGTGTTTACTAAACATGTCTACAGGTTAAGAGTCACCTGGGACTTTTTTAAACATTTCAAGGCCGTACTCCTGACCCATTACATCTTAATCTCTGGGTGGGACACAGGTAGAACTCAGTGTTTATGAAGTACCCCAGGTGATTCCAATGCAAACACGAAGTAGGACCCACCACCCCATGTACACAGTAGGTCACACAGCTCAGCCTTACTTGGGATTCATCCTCAGTGTTGCAAAACACTAGTGCTCAAGCTTGAGCCACATCAGAATCATTGGAAAGTCCGGTTAAAACCCAGACTTCCGGCACCCACACCAGAGTGCCTGATTCAGTAACTCTGGGGTGAAGACTGAGACCTGATTTTTCAAACATGTTTCCTGGTGATTTTGATGCTGCTAGTTTCAGACTACACTTTGAGAACCATTTTGTAGATGATTGGGCCTTAGTTTCAGAAAGGACAAAATATTTAAAATTAGCTACAGCATGATTTCTTTCAAGAAGTCACCACGACTTGACTTTTTTTAAAAAAGCATATTGAATACATTTTTCAAGACCATGTAAACTTACATTTCATAAACCTGCTGTGTGCTCTCATTTAACAGAAGTTTTTATGAAGTATTTATTAACAAGCACTTCATAGGTGGCTGAGCTAATTGCCATATTAACAATTCAAGTGTGATATTGTTGCTTCAATCTAAGAACTTCATTTAGCATTTTAGCATTAATTTCTAATCAGCTGCTAATGTTTTCTTACGTTTTTATGAGCTCATCTCTGTGTAGATTAATCCTTAATCTGCACTGATTTCTATAGTAATAGGACTCAGTGTTTCTTTTCTTTCTAAGGATAGCTGATATTAATTAGAATAAAGGAAAAACCTTTCTATGGTGACTGAGCATCTGTGCATGAACATGTGTGTGTCAGCAGGTATGAGCGCTAACCAAGACAATGGGGTCTAGTAATTAAAGACAACAGTCCAGTTGCATATTGAAGGTTTCGAATCCTTCTGCTATACAGGTCACAAAAACTTGCATGAAGTAATCCTGCCCATTGGTAGCTTAGACCCAAAGACGGGGCAACAAGCTGTGGCCATGGGCCAAATCCAGTCCCTCTTTTATAAATACGGTTTTATTGGATAACAGCCATGCACATTTTTTTATATGGTGTCTAGGGCTGCTCTTGGGCTATGGTGGCAGACTTGAGTCAGCCTACAAAACCTAACATAATTACTTCCTGGCCCTTTATTTTAAAAAAATGCCAGCCCCATTAATCGACTTTCTCTAGGTAGGACTGATCAGTCATCCACATAATCAGCCAGTCATTGGATCATCCTACCTATATTCTTCTCACAGTTCTCAAGACTACCAAGGAAACTTTGTCAAACATTTTACTAAAGTCCTAGTCTTACAAACTTGTCAAAAAGCTAAATGGTGTTACTTTGGCATAACTTACAAATAACTGAACCCCCAGTGGATGGGAATGGTGGCTCACTTAGAGTTCGTCCTGTCACTTTAAGAACCTAAGTTTACCCCAAAGATACAGATGTAGTGAAAAGAAGGGCCATCTGTACCCCAATGTTTATAACAGCAATGGCCACGGAAGCCAAACTGTGGAAAGAACCAAGATGCCCTTCCACGGACGAATGGATAAGGAAGATGTGGTCCATATACACTATGGAGTATTATGCCTCCATCAGAAAGGATGAATACCCAACTTTTGTCACAACATGGACGGGA
>PISX010003926.1:94853-129591 GCA_004024625.1 Mellivora capensis
GCTGAGTGAAATAAGTCAAGCAGAGAGAGTCAGTTATCATATGGTTTCACTTATTTGTGGAGCATAACAAATAACATGGGGGACATGGGGAGAGAAGAAGGGAGTTGAGGGAAATTGGAAGGGGAGATGAACCATGAGAGACTATGGACTCTGAAAAACAACCTGAGGGTTTTGAAGGGGCGGGGGTGGGAGGTTAGGGGAACCTGGTGGTGGTATTAGGGAGGGCACGTATTGCATGGAGCACTGGGTGTGGTGCAAAAACAATGAATACTGTTATGCTGAAAAGAAATAATAAAAAAATACATAAAAATTAAAAAATAAAATTTTTTTTAAAAAAAGAACCTAAGTCCTATCTTATTGAATCAGAGCCCTTGTTGACTAACTCTAATGTTCTTTGGCAGGGCTGGGGGGGTGCTTCTGAGGAATACTTTTTGCATTATTTATTCCTTATCTTCTCTTTCGTGATAAATGGTAGTTAACCTCAGGGGCAGTTTTTGAAAGGTCAAGAAAATGTGTTAAAACAGCAATGATGGGAACCAGAGGAGTGTCCATATTGGCACAGGATGATATTTAAAGATGTGAAAGAGAGAACAGCCCATGTCATCACAACTCGCTATTAAAAATGAATTATATAGAGGGACGCCTGGGTGGCTCAGTTGGTTAAGCGGCTGCCTTTGGCTCAGGTCATGATCCCAGCGTCCTGGGATCGAGTCCCGCATCGGGCTCCTTGCTCGGCAGGGAGCCTGCTTCTCCCTCTGCCTCTGCCTGCCACTCGGTCTGCCTGTGCTCGCTCGCTCTCTCTCCCTCTCTCCCTGACAAATGAATAATAAAATCTTTTTTAAAAAAGTAATTATATAGAGATGGGGGATTAGCATTTCCTGTCGGATCAGATACTTAAAACAATTATAGTTGGCAAGAGGACAAAATCTGTGGGTGGGAAAGCAAAAGAAATGTGACTAGAATTGGTCAGTTCCCATTCCCTCAAGATGTAAGAATCTCTACATGGGGGCGGGGTGGGGGGGCAAGGTGTGGGTAAAGAAGCAGCTTCAGCAAGAAGAAAGTAAATCAAAAAACAAAAGAGGCAATTAAGAAAAGACAATAACAACTTGGAAATGAATGTGATAAGATGGCAAAAAGGAATCCAGCTGAGAGAAGGAAGTTGGAGTCGTCTTGTGCCTCACTGCTCTTGATACTGCCCTATGAATACCAGATTTAGCTCTGTTGCAAGACATTGACGGTTTGCAGAAGACACGAGACTAGTGATGAGAATTACTGAGCCCTGAGAAAAAGTAATTTATAGATAAAGCAGTGCAATGTTTCTTGCCAGACAGGCGATGAGTAGAGACCAGTGCAGTTAAAAAGGGAGGGAGGGATGGCTCAAAAGACATACTTCTGTCCCACGAAGAAAATAAGGTAGATTCATGCCCATTATTCTTAGTATATATAGTGTTTTGAGGCCACTCTGCATGAGCAGAATCACAAAGTTCCAATCCTGCTCCCTTGCTTCTACTGAAGAAGAAAAAAAGAAAGGAAAATAAAGGGAAGAAGGTGAGTTGGTGCCAATATTTGCTAATACGTTATTCTCAATCAGACACCCAAGCGGCAAGGAAGCACATGTGGATACTGACTGATTTTATTGTGCATTTTACATTTAAATTTACTTATTGAGATCTTACCTGATTGATTTTTATTGTGTATTTTAAATTTAAATTTACCTATAATAGCCCCTGCTGTTTTAAGAGGTGACCAAAAAAGATGCAGTCTCTGTCTTCAAGAACTTATGTTCTAATCAGATCAATAGTCAGGTATTTAATGCACGTGTTATCATGATGGGGTCCAAAGGAGAGACATCTAAAGCAATCTAAGAAAGCTTCTCAGGAGTGACATCTAAATTGAGACTAGAGAGATAATTATGAGTTATTAAAGAGAAGGGCTGAGGTACAGGTGTTCTCTGCAGAAGGAATGTAAAAGACCTGCTAGACTGATGGCAAAAATAGCCCAGATTCTCCACTCAGTTTATGCACTCAGCCCTTTGTGTTGTAGGTTTGCAACTCCTCCAAGTGATGGGATCTATTTCTGACCTGCCAAATATGGAATGATCTCCGGACTTCCTTTGGCTAATAGAATGCAACAGAATTTACTGTATGTCAGTTTCATGCCTAGGCATCAGGAGGCCTCACATGCTTGTTTTCTTCCTGCCCGCCTGCCTTCCTTTCTTCCTTCCTTCCTCCCTCTCTCCCTTCCTCCTAAACTCCTTGCCTTTCTTTTCTTCCTTTTCTTTTCTTTTTTCTTTTCTTTCTTTCTTTCTTTCTTTCTTTCTTTCTTTCTTTCTTTCTTTCTCCTTTCCTTTCCTTTCTTTTCCTTTCCTGTCTCCCTTCTTTCCTTCCTTCCTTCCTCTCCCCTTCCTTCTTTCTTTCTTTCCTTCTTTCAACTCTGTTACCACCATGAGAATAAACCAGAACATTCCTACTGGAGGATAAGAAACCATGTGAAAGAGAGACACATGAGGCCATACTAGATCATTCTAGACCAACTACCCACACCCAACTGGCCTGCTCAATGAGCAAAGACAAATGAGCTAGTCTAATGGAGATAGATAAATCTGGCCCAAATCAGAGGGATTACACAGCTGACCTATAGGCCATAGGAAGTAATAAATGAATATTGTTATAAAACACTAAACTTGGAAATCATTTGTTAACCAGCAGTAACCTGGTATTACCGAAAATCTGAAGGTGTAAGAGACCCATTGAATAAACTAGAAGTGATCAAGCATAGATTGAAAATGAAGTTAGAAGAGAGGAATGAAAGGTGAGGATAGAGAGCCAAGAAAGAACTGGATCCTTCAAAGTTTTATAAGCCTTTCTGAGTGATGGGGAACTATCTAGGGGTTTAAAGCAGAGGTATGATCAGATTTTCATTTTAGATGTTATGATGTATAAAGGTTAATAACTAGGAGGAATACAAACTAGAAGGGGGAGGCCAGGAAAGTGCCATTTGTAGTGATCTAGACTAGAGTTGATAATATCCTGAATTAGAATAGAGACCATAAGCCTGGGTAGAAATGAACAGATTGGAAGCATAGCTGAAGGATAGAATGAGTAGGACTTAGTGCTTCATCCAAAGTGAAAGATGAGGGAGACAAATGTCCAGACCTGACGCCTGGTGTTCAATTAGGGCAAATGAAAGGTTGGGGGGAATCATTCTCTGAGACAGACACTCAGGAGAATAAGGTTTGGATGGGGGTGGGGGAAATAAAAGCATAGTTTGGGATTTGTTAAGTTTGTGATGCCAGTGGGATTCCCAATCAGAGATACCCAGTAAAGAGTTCATTATACAGATCTGAATCTCAGGAAAGCAACTGGGTTGGAAACAGTTTGGGGAATTGTTAACCTGTAATCAATACTTAAAACCACTTAAACATTTACTGAGCACCTAAAATATGTGTCATGTGCTGTACTATATGCCAAGAACATGAGGTTAGCACTACAGACTAGGCAACATAATCTAGTGAAGAAGATTCAACCTTGGTCAAATAATCACAAAAATACAAATATACTGTCTTAAGTACTGTGAAAGACATAGTAAACCATAAAAGTATATACCAAGGAAACTTGATGCAGTCCAAAGAATCACGGAATAGTTCCCTGGGCGGGGGGGGGGGGGGGGGGGGAAGGTTGCTTAAGCTCAGATCAAAATTATGAGAGGAGTTTCCTAGGTGTTTAGGGAGAGATAGAGTAGAAAAAGAGAATGTTCCAGAAAGGGGGACAGAAGTAGTGAGTCTAGTTTTAAGGCCTCTAGAGTCAGTGTGGTAGGATCACAGGGAGAGAAGGAAAACTGGTACAAGATATACAGAAATAAGGTATGGTAGATATGGATAGAAATAGATTTGGAAAATATTTTGAGGGATGCCTGGGTGGCTCACTTGGTCCCACATCAGGCTCCTTGCTCAGCAGGGGAGTCTGCTTCTCCCTCTGCCTGCTGCTCCCCTTGCTTGTGTGCTCTCTCTTTCTCTCTCTCTCTCTGACAAATAAATAAATAAAATATTTATTTTTTTAAAAAGAGGGAAAAATAAAATATTTGAGAGGCAAAACTGCCAAGACAACAAGTTGAATTACAGGGAGAGAGAGGTGGAGGAGAAATTATTGAGAATAAATTGGCAGGAATTGTTTATGTATCCAAATAGGTGATGATGCCATTCAGTAAAACAGGAAACACTGGAGAGCTAGATCAAGACTTAGAGAGGGGCACCTGGGTGGCTCAGTCAGTTAAGCATCCTGCCTTCTGCTTGGCTCGTGACCTCAGGGTCCTGGGGTTGAGTCCCATTTCTAGCTCCCTGCTCAGTGGGGAGTCTGTTTCTCTCTCACTCTCTTTCCCTCCCCCCCCCCACTTGTCCTCACTCTTACTCCCTCAAATAAATAAATAAACTCTTTTAAAAAAAGATTTAGAGAGGGAAAAAAGACACTGGTTTTGGAAGTATTGAATTGGAGAAGCCTTTAAAATATCCACTGTAGGGGCACCTGGGTGGCTCAGTGGGTTAAAGCCTCTGCCTTCGGCTCGGGTCATAATCCCAGGGTTCTGGGATCAAGCCCCGCATGGGGCTCTCTGCTCGGCAGGGAGCCTGCTTCCTCCTCTCTCTCTCTGCCTGCCTCTCTGCCTACTTGTGATCACTGTCTGTCAAATAAATAAATAAAATCTTTTAAAAAAATAAAATAAAATAAAATATCCATTGTAGCAAGGTGGAGGAGAACATTGGATATGCAGGTTTGGAGCTTGGAAGGAAGATCTGACCTGACATTTAATACACTGTGGATCATCAGGATATAAATAGTAACTGAAGTCAAGGGCAGGGAAAATTTGAGGGGAAAAAAATTCCTAAGACCAAACCTTGAAAAACTCGGTATTTAAAAGGCAGATATTTTGAGATGAGCCAACAGAGTAGTCTAGATGAGGTACTCAAAGAGGTAGGAGGGAAAGTGTGGTATCAGAACCCAAGCCAATAAATGAATCTGTTTATTTAATAAGCATGCATCTGTAGGCTTTAGGCCACTGAGAGGTCAGGGAAAAGATGACTAAAAATACCCAATTTTTAGCAATATGAATTTTAGCAATTTTAGGGTTTAGCAATATGAAAGTTACCAACAACCTTCTCAAGAGCCATCCTGGGGAAGTGATGAGAGCAGAAGCCAGTATGTTGGAATGAGCTGAGGAAAAGTGGGAGGTGAGGAAGTGGAGGGGCATTTTTAGATAATTATCAAGAATTGTGACTAAGAAGGGAGAGCAAAGTAGGTGGATGGCAGAGCAGGGCTTTATAGACAGATTCTTGTTGTTGACACTGTTGCTCGTTTTTTGGTTGGTTGGTTGGTTGGTTGGTTGGTTGGTTTCAGTGGAGATATTTGGGCTTGGGGCTGAGAATAATCTGGTAGAAAATGACACATGGGAGGAAAAAAGGGGATAATCCAAAGTCAATGAGATCACTTAAGAAAAATACTTAAAAGGAAAAGAGAAGATAGTCTAGGAAGAACACATGTAAGAAATATTGTCATTTAAGGGAACACAGAGGACAAATGTACTAAGATCTGGGCAGTGAAAAGAGACAGAACAGAAGATAGTTCTAAGGAAGCCAAGGAAAGGGAATGTTTCAAGAAGGAAAGGGAGCTGGACCCAGGGAGTCAGGTGTGCTGAAAGGTCAAAGAAGATAAACCCTGAGAAATGTCCATTGGCTTGAATGAATGGTCATGATGGCCTAGGATAGAATTGGTCCCCTGGAGAAGTGGGATGGAATCAGATTACAGTGAATTAAAGTGTGAGCGGACATCATCTCACAGAGAATGTTCATGAAGAGGAGAGGGATCCCCTAGAGGGAGTCACAACGTCAAATAGAGCTGTGGGATTTTGTTTTTGCATTTGTAAGTAAATTGGAAGAGAGTTAAAGATAATTAAAGACTGAGGAGAAGGAAGAAACTGAACACACAAAGAGATGGGATAAGAGAGTGAAGTCTCAGACAATGGAGGGGAGAGAGAGAGAGCAAGCCAAAGGAGTAGAGTAGGGAGAGGGGAGACATTGCTCTCTTTCATGGCAAGAGAAAACAGGAAGAAATGCTGATGAAAGCAGGGATGTTTGTATTAATGATGGCATGACATGGAGGGAGTTAAAATTTTCTTTGTTAAATAAAAAATAAGATTGCCTCCTGAGAAAGAATCAGGGATAGATAGACAGCTTCAACTGTCTTTGCAATATTTTATCTCCTATGTGGGTGATGGATATACAGGTGAACTTTGTTCTTGATACTTTTCCATATGGCTGAAATATTTTCTTTAAAAAGAGAATAATGAGCAAGGTGCCTGGCTGGCTCAGTAGATAGATCATGTGACTCTTGATCTCAGGGTTGTAAGTTCAAGCCTCATGTTGGGTGAAGAGATTACTTAAGAATATAAAAAATAATTTTTTTTAGAAAAGAATAATGGGCAACTAATGGATCGTTGAACACTACATCAAAAACTGATGGTGTACTATATGTTGGCTAACTGAACATAATAATAATAAAAAAAGAATAATGGGAAATACGGCAGAATCAGAAATTTGGGAAACACTAAGTTTTGAAATAACTGATATAAGAGAAAGAGCTGGCAGGGGTGACATGGGATGCTGGGCAGACAGCATCCTAGTTGATTTTAGTGGCCATGGATTCCCAGTGGATGGCCAACTGTTCACCATCCCACTTCTCTTTTCTCTAAGATAGCTAGCTGGGCTGCATTTTGCAGCCTGTGACACGGCCAAATGATTGAGGCTGGACCAAAAGAATGTGAGACAAAGAGATAGAAGCCCTCATCCTGACCCTCCACAATCCTCATGTATACGGCCTTTCCTTTTCTTTCTCCATTAGCTGGTTGAAGAGAGAGGACTCCAAGGACATAGAGGAAGACAGAGCCACAACAAGGCAGGAGCCTGGGTTCCTGAGTGAGCAGCTGGACAGCAGGCTCACAGGGGAGCCATTGGAGTGAGAAGACATGTGATGCTCTGTGATGTAAGTGACTTGTTCATTTTGACTCCATCAACCTGATAAAATTTGGGGAGGGTTTGCCACAGCAGTTACTTGGGCCTTGGACTCATCTTCACATGGGTGAAGTGATTTTTTTTCTTTTAATAGTGCCATGTGTGGCCATGTGCAGATGATGAGAACTATTACATTACATTCTCTGGATTAGATAATTGAATGGGGTGGCCCAGAGGGCAAAGGAATGAAAAGAGTAATGAATAGATGATTGGATTTGTGAACAATTATATTCATTGAATAATGAGTCCATTACTAATTAGGGTTCCCATTTGGAGCCGGAGGACTTGAGAGATATAAGAAGCATGACTGGTATTTCACAAATACAGAACAGACTCCTGTCCTCGGGCAGGCACTAGGGAAAGCGCTCCCCACCCGTCAAAGCTGGATTGACAAAAGAGAATATTGGATTCCATCCAACCATGATCCCTGAGAGGTCCAGACTGCACAACCAGAAAATCTTGCTGCAGAGATTCTGGAAGAAAAAGTTCCATCCCCCAGCTGTGTCCAGGGTCCTCTGTGGGAGAGTCACACCTCTGCCTGCAGAGCTTCGGGTCCAAGGTCAGGACAGTGAGCTGGTGACATTGCTGGTGGACTCACCGCAATGATGGAACGTTCTCGGTTATTGGCTACTGCGAATACTCCGAGTGAGGGTGACGGAGTAGATGACATAGAAAACCTGATCTATAGAGGCAGAAAGCCTGTAGGATCTGTAAGTGCATGGGCCCTCCTCTACCATAACTTGCCCACTCCAGGGAAATCATCTTTGTAGGCCATGAGATGCTTACTGTCAGGCCCTTAACTCCGTGATACCAATAGGCCAGTGAAGCTGATGAGCTTCCCCTACTTCTGGTGAGACTTCCGTCGGTGTGCTCACTGTCAGAGCCCGGGAAGAAACCCCCAGATGTTAGTGGAAGCGATACGATCAGCTGAGACCTGCCCAGCTCCCTGCCCCAGCCGCCTTCCTTTTTCACTCGCCTTATTCCTGCCAAATGGGTCTTCATTTGAGCCTCAGAACCCATCTAGTGCAGGAGAGTTAATATGAAGACAGAGGCAGGGGTTGGAGAAGACTGGGAACTTTATACATAACGGAAGGAGCCCTGGCCTTGTAGCTCAACAGACTTGGGTTCAACCACTTACTAGTTGTACAGTCTTGGGCAGGTCACATGGTTAATCTGAAATGAGGATAAAATTGCCTGCCACCCAGGGTCATTTCAAATGTTGTCAGTGGCTTGTGTAAAAATCTCTGGAACGTAGCAGATCTTCAGAAATGGTGATTTTTTTTGTTTGTTTTGGGGGTTGGGGGTGTCCTTTGCATTAGTTTCAGGCAGCATGCTTAAACTTTCCCAAAGTGAAAGAGGGAGGAGAGTGTGTTACAGTTGAAGGTTGTCCTAAAGGAATGCCCATCTGTGCTAGCCTAGCTTCACCCATTCTCTGTCTTAACCTACACCTAGTGCCTTTGCACATGATTTCTTCCCCTCACCTTCTCAAAGAATGGTGCAAAGCTCATTCTCTCTCTTCCTTCGGGTCTTAGCTACAGAGTGCCATCCTCCTAGAGACCTTTTCTCTCCATGCTATCTCTCTACTCTAGCATTCCCCCACTGTCACTCTCTACCCCCTTACCCTGCCTTCATTTGCCTTTATGAAAATTGTCATGACTTGAAAATTACGTACGTATTTCTTCACTTGTTGAATACTCACCCACTAGAATAGGCAATCCACCAGGCCAGGGCAGAGACCTCCTGTGTCTCCATGGTGCTCCCAGTGCCTGGCACATAGTACATGCACAACAAATATTTTTTAAGTGAATGGACCAAAAGTTTTAAATATACTAAATTAAATATAGCATTTTTCATCCATTCAAAAGCATCTGTTAAGATCATCATAAAAGCATCTACTATCCACATAATTTTCTCAAAGTAAAGGACTTATGTAAAAGTGATAATATAATTTCTCTCACACTAGACCATAATCAAACCTTCCATTCGCAATAGAATCTTTCGATAGTCTGTAAAAGGGATCCCTGGCTGGGTCAGATTTCAAAGTTAGATAGACCAGACACACACACACAGGCACACACACATTTATTTGCTTGCTTCTGCATATCTATTTGGAGAATGGGGATTGGGGGCGAAGTACACTTCAGCCTGACTATAACTTGAGGTCAGATATGTATAAATAAGTTCGACACACTGGTGCAGCCCCAAAGGCTGGATTGCAGTGAGGGCTGACCAGCGCCCTAGGAGGAAATTGATTATGGAGATAAAGTTAGAACAACCAGCCGAACTTGGAAGTGTGGCTCGAGGGTGGCAGGGGAGAGTCATTTTAGCTTTTCTGGAAAGTCCTCATCCTTCTGAGATGATGACCCCAGGAAGGCAGAGAAGCCGTGAGTGTGAATGGGACCCACGGTTTCCCTAAACCCTGTGACGCTTTCATTCTCAAGCAGCTCTGCTGTGGGACAGCCCCAAACCGAGTCTCCTTTTCACTTGGAAGGGGGCCGTTTGGGTGCTGACATCAAACGATCCAAGGAATAAGTCTCAGAAGCAGCAGCTGCACCTCTGTCCCCTGGGAGCAGTGGTGCCGCAGGTCTGCGTCAGCGTTGGGGGGTTGCTCCCCAGAGACGGCACGTGTCCAGCTCAGCTACCCTGTGGCGCCATTGGACGCTCTTGCCGGAGTAATGACACCACTGCACAGCCTTCTAGTAGATTCGGACCTGCACCCTCAGAGCCCCCATTTGGCCGGCAGCCACACCAAGCGAGGCCAGAGTCTGAGAAATAGGCGCCTCCAAGGCAGCCCCCAGGATCCCCAGAATGCCCCGGGAGGAGACATTGGTAAGGCACAGGCATTTTCCCTACAAGCAGGTGGAAACCGGAAGCCCTGGGGGAATTCCGTATTAATATTCCTAGATCCGTATTTGTTGTTAATATTAATCAAACTATCTTTGTCTCCACAAGCTGGGAGAGATGAAAACCTTCAAGTGCAGTGATGGCCACAAACAAGGCTAAGCTCTTTTGATTGCTGCGTCCTCAGAATGGAGCCCAGGGTTTCCCCGTTTTCCTGACCCCTCACCAATGAGCCAGTGATCCTTTCGGAGGAGTCTTATTCCATATATCCCCTTGCTGGCTTACGGAAAACAACTGCAGCACATTCTAATGAGAGTCTGCATAAGAAAGTCGGCTTCGACATGTGAGTCAAATATAGACATTTAATTCCCTGTTAGGCGCAGTTTGGCTTTATTAAATTGAAAACGATTCGAAGGGAAATTCAACAAGATTGGAATCTTACTTAAATTAATGAACAGCGCTGATTACTCATTGCCAGATAGATGGCTCTCGGGTGATGAGCTGCTTGCGAGACAAGACACAGGTAATAATAATAAGGCTGTGTTGCAGCAAAATCGGGGAAAGTGTAAGATCTATTGTTAGAATATAATAAATATATTGTTATAAGATTTATTTTATTAAGGACATGTATCTGTAGGAAAGAAACCCTGCTGCAGCTCTAATACGAAAACACAGCAAAGTAAACTGAAGTTCTAAGTCAGGAGCACACAGACATCCTCTGTAAGGGGCAGTCTGTCCGCCGCCGTGGTCCATACAGTCCCTGGCTCAGCTACTCCGCTCTACCAACGGAAACAGACGAGTGTGGCTGTGTTCCAACAAGACTTGACTTATGGACGCCGAAATGCGAGGTTCATGTAATTTTCATGTGTTCCAAAATATGACCCTTCTTTGTTTTTTGTAACCGCTTACAAATAGAAAGCCATTCTTGGCTTGTGGCGCGTACTGATGGCAAACCAGATTCGGCCCACGGGCTATAGCTTGTCCGCCCCTGTTCTAAGCGGTGGGCTTCGGCAGACCTGTCGCGGGTAACCTCAGATTTCGCTTTTGCAGGTACTTCCTGTGGGTGGCGCCCTATTTTCACTAGTCTACCTGCTTTCTGTTTAACCGTCATTTCGCAGTCTGGTTTGCAAGATGATCCCCTTCGAACCTCTCTCCCATCTGTCTTTCACCTTCTGCCCCAAAGCTCTTGGGTTTCCTTTACTTACAAGCTCTTAACACCTTCCTATAACCTAGTTACTTCCCAGATGTCTTTATTAGCTAGTCTATATTGTGCATTAAGGTATAATCAGTGGTGTTGGCTGAGAGCCATTCTGAGAGTGAAAGAAATTACTCTTGGCTTTGGAAGAGCCAGTCCTTTCACAGTGAGCAGTCTTTCCTGATAAGAAGACCATTTCTCTTCTCTGTAGCCCCTCCCTCCCCACTTTTGGTCATTTGGTGTGCAGGCTAGCATGGATTCCTAGAGCAACGGGGCACCTTAAAATTGCATTATGGAGCAGAGAAAAAGGCTTTCGTGGGCATTTTCCCAGAGAAACGTAAATGTGATTTCTTTGAAATGAATTGCTACCTCTAAAAATACTCCAGTGGTCTTGCCTTGCAAGGGGAGGGTGTGTGTGTGTGTGTGTGTGTGAGAGAGAGAGAGAGAGAGAGAGGGAGAGAGAGAGAGAAAGACAAACTTTGGGAAGTGATGGCTACATTTCTGTCCTTGATGGTGATGATGGCTTTCTGGGTGTGTACTTATCCCCAGACCCATCGAGTTGCGTACATTAAATACGGCTCGTCACGTGTCAATTGTACCTCAGTCCGGTGGTTTTAAAACCATAAGTAAGCAGGTGAATAGTGCACATGAAACACTTGGCAGACGCTCAGATATCGGTGTCTATTACCATTATTAGGTATTATTTTTGTATTTTCTACCTAAAGAAATAACTTTGATGCTTTGTAAGAAACTTAATAGAAGGGATCTCAGGGCCCAAGATTCTGATGTTGAATTTATCCAAAGGAATTTATCTCAAGTGGAATAAAATATCTTTAGAGGGTTGATTAGGAGCTCCTACCCCTTCGGGGACTTACAGGTGAATATGCCCGTGATAGTGACACTATTATGCTTAGTTTCTCTGACGAACCTTGTATATAAAACTATTACTTGCTTGAATGGAAAAGCTTACTATTTACATCAACAGACACGCAGGAGAAAAAATGAGAATGAAACCAGCTGCTTGGGTTTTTTTTTTAAGCCTTTATAATAATTTTCTCTCTTTTTATTTTATAGAATTTTTAAATTACATGATCAAAATCTCTTCTAGAGAAAATTGCCCAAGATGAGAATCTTGTCATTTACAGAGAAAAGATGATTCCTGTAGATGTTGTACAAGTAATTGCCATAAAGTTTAATGAAAATCTGCTCCAATACGGTGAAAATCAAAAGAACAAGAAATATCTACCATGCTAGCAGCAGCAGTGAGAGGAAGAAAAATCTACCATGTTTTATAAATAAATGTGAGAATTTCAAATAATGGGCATAAGAAAAGGGAGGAAATAATTACAACTCCATGCCTTGGAGAATGTTACTTAATTAAGCAAAACGATACCGAACCTCCATTCAGGACACAGTCTCACATTCTTAGCAATTTACACTCCGAGGGAAGGAAAGAGCCAAAGTAATAACTAGACTGAGATAAATTAGTGTTTTCATTTCTGGTGAGCTTCCCCACGCACATTAGTGTCAGCATCGGTAGATTTGGTTCTCTTTTAAAATGGATAGACTGAGCAGAGAAAAACATTTTCTCATCTCACATTCAACAGGCTAATTGCATTGCATGAGGAGAAACAAATAACCTTCCTCCGAAGCCTTTCAAATCTTCCCAAACAAAAGCTTCCTTCCATGATGCACACAGCAGACACATTCAAAGTGACATCTCCCCAAAGCTGGGTCTTTTTCCACCGTGCTGGGACGGATTAAAGGATCAAGGTCATTGGCAGCCAATGAGCTAGGCTCCCAGGCTTTGCCACTTGGTCACTGTGTGATCTTTGGCCACTGATTTAAACTTCTCAGTCTCCTATTTCTCATCTGTGAAAAGAAGGTAAGTGATACCTCGTCCTACAGTGGCAACATCCCAAGTGGCTTGGGAAGTCCCCCCTGAGGATTTCCATTATTTCCATTAACCACCCCTCCCCCAAAGCCACTACAGATAAAGAAAGGCTAAAAACAGGTGTGGTTACCCTGAAAACAAAGCTTCCGGCTAGATGCTTGAAATATTCTCAGTTCTTCATCCAGCCCACAGAGAACTAGACCACCGCTTCTAAGACCCTCCCATGTAAGAAGATGTGGTTACAGAAATTGCAAGTTACAAGTTGTTAAGTTACAGACCGTTCAAGCCCCGCTAAGCTTAAGTTCCTTAGACGGATACAGATACCAGTGTTACTTCTTGGAGCCAACCAAGGTCAAAATTAGGGCCTGGAAAACTGCCAGCAGCACTTCTTCCTTCTGCCCCTCTCTACCTGTGTATCTCTAAATTTGATGTTTTAAAATCAAAAGAGGATGCCAAGATGCAAACTTGCAAGAAAAACATGAAAAAACATTCCCTCAGATTAGACCGTTTCATTCAATTCCAGATACCATTCCAGATAGGATTCTCGGCCACACATTTTAAGTAGCTAATTTGAAAGTCTTCTAAGTCAAATGATAACCCTGTGTCCCGGAGACTTGCAGGATGCTCTCGATGAAGCAAGTGTGCTTCTTGGTTTCCCATTGCCCTCTTTAAATTCCCCCAGGTGGGGCTCGGCTCTGCACTTGCCCCAGGATTCAAACAGGGAAATGCAATTACTTTCCTGTTTATCGTTGGTAATACAAAGTCTGTGGTCACTTTGAATCTCAGAACACAGTCTGCAATCAGTGTTCAATCCCATATAATAACGAACCCTTTGATCTTCATTTAAAGGTTCTTGTTCCCTCCTGGGTCTGATCCATTGTGTAAGAAAATAAAAGTACCTCTCGGGCTCTCTCTTGCAGGTAAAGACCTTTAAACCCTGGTGAGGCTGAGAAGCTTAGGTATTGTTTACTCTTTGCAAGTGCTGTGTGATGGTGGCTCTCACCCCAGGATTCGGAGTCTAATCCCATAGCCTCTGGCACCCGGTCCCTGGGCTTCCTTGACCAGCTGCTTTGAATCCCTCTGAGGAAGACTGCCCTTGGCCTATAGGCGTGGCCTTGCTGGAGGTGCCTGGGAGTGCCCACCCCCGACCTCAGATGCCTCAGGACTGTATGATGACAGGGACAGACTTCCCTGCCTCAGGGAAACAGACCCGGAGCTACCACTCATGCCCCAGAGCTCCCCTAAAGTTCAAGCCAAGGCTAGGCTTCACCTGAAACCACTTTCTCACTTAATCCCTCCCTTTTCTTTTCCTGCTTTCTCCACTCCTTTACAGATTTGTCCTCTCTCAGCTTTCTTTTTTTTTTTTTTTAAGATTTTACTTATTAATTAGAGAGAGAGAGCACAAGCAGGGGGAGCAGCAGAGGGAGAGGGAGAAGCAGACTCCCCTACGGAGCAGGGAGCCCGATATGGGGCTCGATCCCAGGACCCTGAGATCTTGACCTGGGCTGAAGGCAAGATGCTTAACAGACTAAGCCTCCCAGGCGCCCTCTAGACGTTCTTTTACATAAAACTGCCTGGCCTGGGCTCTGTGTCTAGGGAATACACTCTAACACAGCTATGTTGTACTTTGGTTCCTCAGTCAAAACTTCCAGTTACACCAGAAGCTGATTACCCAGTATTATCCTAGCCCTCTTCCACCAGAACAGTGATGAAGTCCCCTGGAACGATTTTTAATAGCGAATTAGGAATTTCCTTGCCTAAAACAAAAACAAAAACAAAAAAACTTGCAATCCTAGATCCTCCCTATTTTCTCTTTTGTCTCTGGCTGCTTCCTGTCCAAAAAGGTGGGAGGGTAATCCATGGGGTTTTTATTTTTTTCTTCCCTTTTAAATCAGATATTTGGCTGTCCAATACCTAACTCTGAATACCAGTATTTTCCAGTAAATCAGAAAAGAGGATTATCTGTCAACTCCGAAAGGAAAATCAAACCAAGATGCACAAGCAGAAAAAAAAAATCAATTTTCTCCAGGTCATTCACCTACATCATTCCTTCAGAATAAAAACAAAGCAAAAGAATTGCTTTGTTCTTTCAGACAACCTGGCCCAAAGGAAGCAGAAGAGAAGAGATGAACTCAGAGTTGTCTGTACTTAAATAAAGCGTTCCTGTGAGTAAATAATGTTCATTAAAAGGTCACTCTGGATTCTTTTAACTCAGTTCCAACACAGAAAAATGTCTGATTGCCAAGAAGAGCATTTTGTCCTAGTGTGAATCCTAGCACAGAGAAAGGCAACATTAATCCAGACAGCCTTGAGGGGCGAAAGCAGCCTTAAAGGCCTCCCACCATACCACAGGAAAACAGAGGGGCGGAAGAAAGAACGCGCTGAATAACGCCCCAGGAAGGAGGTCAGCAAACTTTTTCTGAAAACAACAGATCCTAAATATTTTTAGTTTATGAGCCATACACTGTCTCTGTTGCAACTACTCTGTTCTGCCCTTGTAGCTTGAAAACAGCCATATACAATACTTGAAAGAAAGGCTAAGTCATGGGGCGCCTGGGTGGCTCAGTGTGAGTGTGTGTCGAGAGCAGTGTAAATGACAGCAGCCTTCCACGTGCAAGTAATTCCCTGGGCAGTGGGCATTAGTCACCACCTCCGTAGAAGGAAGGGAGTGTGCATTAACGTTAATCCAGCAGTTAATGGAGTGGAGTATCCTGCTTTCTGACCATGCTCTTCCAGTGTTGGAGCTGGATAGGGGCAGGTGGGTGAGGGGGAGAAGTAGTACAAGGATTTTCCATCTTTGTATTAGAAGAAGTTAGTGCAATTGCATTTCCACTGTTGAATGTGAGAGCGCGCCTCGAAAGAAATATGGTTGCCATTTTCTTCCTTGGTTCAGATGAGTCCACCCACCTCCTGGGAGGGACCTACTGAACCATGGGGGAGGGGGGAGCCTCCAGGACACTCAGGGAGTGTGCTGCGTGGAACAGCAGCGGAGTGAGTTTTATATAGATGGATGTTAGTACAGCTGTTGAAGGACCATCAGGTGGATGAGAGCACAATCATCATGAAAACATAGTCAAAACAGAGTGGAGACAGCCAAATGGGAATTAGGAGAGAAGGAAGAGAAGGGTAGTCCCAACAAAACGATCGCCGTGTTTCCCAAATAAACGTGTCATCTCTTCAGCAACGAAATTCTGATGCTTTTATCTTCCCCAATGAGCGAGCACAGTATTGGTGAAAAACTAATTCATAGATCTGAATTATTTCTATTTATCTTCGTAGATCTCTCCAATAGGATATGAACTCTCTCTGTAATTAATCCTTGTTTGCTCTAGTCTCATGAAAATAAAGTGCAAGTAGCTGTTAGCCTCCATTTCCGTACACACCATGGATTCTTGCCAAAATTTAACTGCTCCTGGAGAGATGCTATGCCTATTCTTTCCTGGGGTGAGGGCCACCATCACACAGCACTTGCAAAGAAAACATGGGATAGATATATACTTTGAAGGAACAGATCGTCCTATGCCACACTACCCTTAGTACTAACATAACCTGAGGTAATTGACAAGAAAAGGACCAACAAACATTTGAACACCCAAGCTCCTGATTGGGACCTCAAATTATATTTGATCTTTCGGGAAATTCTGATATTCTATTTGAGCTTTGGTCTGTTGTCACTCTTTGGATAAATGCATATGATAATCCCCACGGGTTACACTGACTCCTTTAGACCAGCTGGATGTGAGGAGAGAGGAGGACAGGGGAAAGATGCTCACATGTGATCTTATAACACTTGAAGCTGTCATTTGTTGTGCTCTTGATCTCAAAGATGTTCACAGCTGTCTCCTGGGACATGTGAGATTCTCTGCAGTGTTTCCCTGCTGGTCTCCTCCGTACTGAGTTTCCTTGACTACGGGATACCTCTGATTTCTCCCTTAGACCTTGGATGTTTCCTTTACACCTCTGTTGCTCCCCCTCCCCAAACTCTGCCCCCCTGCCCAGGGAATACTCCTGTTTACATACATGACACCCACAAACTGGAAATCTGGGCCATCGAAATACAGATGCTCCCTCTTGGCTCTGGAAATGAGAGTGATTCTTGGCCCTTCCTGAACCCTCCTTTTCATTTTTTTTAACATTTATTTATTTGACACAGAGAGAGAGAACACAAGTAGGGGGAGCAACAGAGAGAGGGAGAAGCAGACTCCCTGCTGAGCAGGGAGACTGACAGGGGGCTTGATCCCAGGACCCAGGGACCATGACCTGAGCCAATGCTTAACCCACAGAGCCGCCCAGGAACCCCGTCCTTTTCATTTCTTGAGCAGCAGTCGGACTTCAGTCCTCAGGCTTCTGAAGCTTTCTCAGGCAAGAGTCAGACTCCAGTCCCTGCATCTCCCAACAGCAGGCCACGCAGTTCAGACTTCCAAGGTGCATGGCTCCCTGCCAGCCCACCTCTAAGGGCGGTGATGCCCCATAGCTCTCGGCGGTAGCCCTCTACAGAGAAATTTCTTCTGCAATCTCCTTTACTAAGTCCTCTCTCTGATGCCTTTTTATAAAAGCCTTGACATGGCTGAGGGGGTCCAGGAGTCCTAGAACAAGTCCTAGAACAAGATGGACTCATTTCCTTTAAAATCACATTTGTGATGCTTGCGCTGCCTTGTTTGGCACTTTCCTATCTATTATAATTTCTGTTGCGAATTTCTTGTCTGGCCTGAAACTTTTATCTTAACCCAGTTACACATGCAGAATTCCATCACCCAGAGACAATCACTGAAAACACTTGGATACATATGCTTTTCTATATATAAAGCATATTTTTCTTAACAAAACGGAGAGTATTTTGTAACCTCAATTTTTTTCAATTAATGATACATTCTAAGCATCTTCCCATATCAGTAAATCTCTGCATCAACATCTCTAACAATTAAAAGCTATTCCATTGTATGGAGGCTACCATTATTTAATCAATTCCTTCTTGACATAAATTGAAACTGTTCCTTCTTTCTATTGTGATAGACAACCCTGTGAAAGACGTCTTCATTTATATACTTCAATCCGTTCAATTATTTAACTAATATTTATTGAGCACCTATTATAAAAGAATAGTATGATCTCCTTGGGATGAATTTCTACATGTGGGATAGCAGAGTCAGAATGTATGCATATTTTAAAGGATTTGAAATATGTTTCCAAATTGTCCTGCAAACATATGTGTGTTTGTATATACGTGTGTGCAAGGGTGTGAAAGAGAACATGCATTTAGTCCTTGGAGAAGAAGAAAGCTTGTTTTTGAAACTTCTTCACAGGGCGCCTGGGGGGCTCAGTTAGTTGGCCAACTGCCTTGGGCTCTGGTGGTGATCCTGGGGTCCTGGGAACAAGTCCCACCCTGCTTTGAGCTCCCCGCTCAGTGAGAAGCCTGCTTCTCCCTCTCCCTCTCCCTTTGCCCCTCCCCCTGCTTGTGCTTGCTGGCTCTCTCTCTCTCTCTGCCAAATAAATACAAAAATCTTAAAAAAAAAAAAAGAAACTTCTTCACAATTTGGGGGAACTAATATAAAACAATTAACACAAGTCATACATGTATTTATTTAACACCAACAAATTATTGGATCTATGTTCTTTTACTCTAAAGTAATTTTATTTTTTTAAGATTTTATTTATTTATTTATTTGACTGACAGAGATCACTAGGAGGCAGAGAGGCAGGCAGAGAGAGAGGAGGAAGCAGGCTCCCCACTGAGCAGAGAGCCCGATGCGGGGCTCGATCCCAGGACCCTGGGATCATGACCTGAGCCGAAGGCAGAGGCCTTAACCCACTAAGCCACCCAGGTGCCCCATACTCTAAACTAATTTTAGACTTATGTAAAGGTTCAGAAATAATACAGAGTGTCCTGGTATCCCTTGCCCACTTTGCCTGTTGTTGACCTCCAACCATAACACAATTCTGGAGAAAAGGAAATTAGCATTAGTGTATTATTAACCAAACCGCTGAACTTCTTCAAGCTGTACCAATCATTACCCTAATGTACTTACTCTATTTCAGGATCTTTGCCAAGATCCCACTTTGTACGTAGTTATTACTTCCCCTTGGTCTACCTCCAATCTGTAACAGTTTCTTAGTTTTTCCTTGTCTTTTGTGACCTTGAAACTTTTGAAAAGTAGTGATGAGATATTCTGCAGCATATCCGTCCTTTGGGCTTCTCTGACATTTCTTGCAGTTGGAGTGAAGTTATGTGTTTTTGCAAGAGGCTATCATATCAAGGGCTTCATGATGTTGATATGTCTTATTACTCAGTGATGTTCACCTTGATTTCTTGGAAAGGCCACTTCAATGTTACAGAAGGAGAGTGCAAATACTATTATAGAGCATCAACTGTGTATGGGACACACTGCCTTTGTTCTTCCCATTATCTTCTCACTATCTTCATTTTCCTGAGTCCTTCAAAATTCTATAGCTCCCCCAAAGTCATAAAAGATCTGTCTGACGCCAAAGCCAGGGCTTTCCCCACCACTGGATGACCATCTCGTTAACGGGAAACTATTAACAACAAACCTGAGCACAGGTAGGTGTGGGTTGCTACTCTCCTAGAGTTTTTCTCCAGGGAGAGATCTGTCAAGTCAAACATTCTGAAATTGTGTTTTGTTATTGATTCAGAAAGCCAAATATTCAGTTACCAAAATTCATGGAAAATTTCTCCATCTTAACACCAAATCACAGTGCCTTTGAGCTTTCTGTTGCAACATTTGTGAGGTTATTTTCTTTTGGTTTATGGTAATCTAGAAGCCAAAAGACAAGTGCAAAATAATTTCCTAAATTGCAAACTGTGAGATATTGCTTTTCCCTTGAGTTATATGTAGACAATACTTGCAGCAAACTGATTTGTCTTCAGCTTGTCTCCCAGGGAAGGAGAACACTAAAAGCATAACACCTACATAGCACTTAACATTTTGGTTTGGGGTTTTTTTTTTAATTTTAATTCCAGTATAGTTAACATACAGTGTTATATTAGATTCAGGTGTACAATATAGTGATTCAACACTTCCATACTTTACCTGGCATTCATCACAAGTGTCTTCCTTAGTCCCCATCACCTGTTTCACCCATCTCCCCACCCACTTTCCCTCTCGTAACCATCAGTGCATTCTCAATAGTCTCTTTCTTGATTTCTCTCTCTCTCTTTCTTTTCCTTTATTTGTTTTGTTTCTTAAGTTCCACTTAGGAAGACTGACTTATATCACTTAGCATTATACTCTGTAGCTCCATCCATGTGTTCGTAAATGTCAAGATTTCATTCTTTTTTCTTTAAGATTTTATTTATTTGACACACAGAGAGAGAAATCACAAGTAGGCAGAGAGGCAAGCAGAGAGAGGTGGGGAAGCAGGCTCTCCGCCGAGCAGAAAGCCCGATGAGGGGCTCGATCCCAGGACCCCGAGATCATGACCTGAGCCGAAGGCAGACTCTTAATCAACTGAGCCACCCAGGCGTCCCAAGATATCGTTCTTTTTTATGGAATGGAATGGAACGGAATCATTGTCCATTGTATGTATACCCCACACCTTCTTTATCCAATCATCTATAGAGGGACACTTGAACTGCTTCCGTAATTTGGCCATTGTAAATAATGGTGCTATAAACATACGGGGTGCATGTCTCTTTGAATTCGTGTTCTTGTATTTTGGGGGTAAATACTCCATAGCACAATTCCTGGATCATAGGATAGTTCTAGTTTTAACTTTTTGTACTATTTTTTGTACTATTCTCCACAGTGGCTGCACCCGTTTGCATGCCCACCCACAGGAGAACTTAGCATTTGGGTAATGAATGCCTGTATTGTGTGAATATCCCTGCAGTACCATTTAAAGGGTTAACACTTCAATCTGCTCCCATAGGATGACTGAATATGAAAGAAGAACCACAAAGCTGAATCCCTGAAGAAAAGCAAGACGAGATAATGCATGGAAAATAACTAGCGTAGCGGCTGGGACACAGTGAACACACCATGCATTTTAGGTCTTCTTGCTGCTGCTGCAGCTGTCCTAGCTGTCACTATTGTTTAACCTGGGGAAGAGAATATGTGGTGGGCTCATCCCCTGCTCCGTGAGGCAAAAGATCAGACTGCTATAAATTTAGAAAGGAAGATGGCCTGACTCTGGCCAGTTCGGCAGCTGTTTATCTTCTGTAAGCACTCTTGGGCTATTCCATTGCAATATAATCTGAAAGCGCCATTTTGAACCTATTTGGGAGCAAGGCTTGGAGCTAAATCAAGGCAGTGTGGCAAGGAGTCAGTTAACTCAGCCACTTTTGCAGTGACTTCCCGTTGGGCTTTCCATCTGAGAAAGTGGCTTGAACATATAATAATCATAGTGGCCCTAGGTATGGAGCACAGTTTCCCAACCATGGGAGACTCTTAACTCTGGGAAACAACCTGAGGATTGTGGGAGGGGAGGTTGGGAGGGGGGGTGGATGGGGTAATTGGGTGATGGGCATTAAGGAGGGCATGTGATGTGATGAACACGGGGTGTTAGACGCAATAAATTATTGAACGCTACATCTGAAACCAACGATGTACTATATGTTGGCTAATTGAGTTTAAATTTAAGGAAAAGAAAAAAGAAAATAGCTAGCTCTTCCTGATCCAGCTGATCCAGCAACTGCCACTGCTGAGTGCCTAAACTAAATTCTAAATGTAAAACTAAAGCCTAAATTCTGCTACTAATAGCAGAAACCAATGCTAAGTCTCCAGTATGGCAACATTCTCCCAGGGGACACACCAGCCACCTGGTGGCAGGTTAATTACACTGGATCCCTTCTGTCACCCATGGAGTAGTGTTCTCTCTTCATTTGAGCAGCATGTTTTCTAGATATCGATTTGCCTTCCTTGCCAATAATCCTTCTGCCAGCACCACCATCTGTGCACACATGGAATGCTTTATTCGCCATCATGATGGCCCACAAATCATTGCTTCTGACCAAAAGCTCAGGGCACAGAGAAAAAAGTGTGGCAATGACTGCATGCCCATGGAATTCACTGCTCTAACCACATACTTCATCACCCAGAAGCAGCTGGTCTAATGGAAGAAAGGAAAGCCTGACTAAAGTTTTAGTTATGACCAGTTGGGAGAGAAGTAAAACAAAAAAGATTGGGAGCTATCTCATAGGAGGTAACGTATGCTTTGAATCAGCAACAACATATCCATGTTTAGCTCCCACAGGCTAGAAATCATGGGCTTGAGAATCAAGGGATGGAAGTGGGAATGACTCCTCTAAACATTACACCTAATATCCCGCTCACGGAATGTTTGATTTAAAGCCCATTACTCGGTTTATGCCAGGTTGGAGGATTTAGTTCCGAGTAGGGGACACGACCATGATTTCATTAAATTGGCAGTTGAGACTAACACTGGCTATTTTGTACTCCTGGAACCCCTGAATCCAAAGGCAAACGAGGGTAAAGACCTGTCCTGGTTGAGACAGTTGATCTGGATTACTAAGGAGGGGACTGAGTTTCTCTGACTCAGTGGAGTTTGAGTAGATTATGTCTGGAATCCAAGGGAGTCTCTGTGAATCCTTCTGGTACTTTCTATGTCCAAAAGTAAAAGCTAACGGTAACAGCAACCTCCTTATCCTGGCTCCCGGGGGGTGGGGAAGGCAGAACCACCCAACCAGGTAAAAAAATGGAAGACCAACTGGCTGGCCCAGGAAAAAAGGAATATGGAATGGCTATTGGAAGACAGCAGTTACAGATCAGTGATGACCTTGCAAGCAGTTATGGGTCTTTGGTAATAGAAATGAAGTCTTCAGTCATATTTTCTTCCTTGCCTCTGACTGTGTGTGTGTTTGCATGTGTGTATGCACATATTCGTGTCTATATAACACCAATTCCTTTTGTCCTCTCTTCTCCTTTTCCCTCTGTATTTTGTGTAAGTATTGTTCGTGATAATTAACATCAAAATTTTGTCTTTCTTTTACTTTGAAGTAATTTTAGACTCAGAAATTGCAGAAATTGTCATACTTTAGCCTTTAGCTTCCAGAATACTCAAGTGTGATTGTGACTAAACTCAAAGAGGGATAAAATTATCCAGAAAGAGGGGACACCTGGGTGGCTCAGTTGGTTGGATGACTGCCTTCGGCTCGGGTCCTGATCCCGGAGTTCTGGGATCGAGTCCCGCATCGGGCTCCAAGCTCCACGGGGAGTCTGCTTCTCCCTCTGACCTTCTCCTCGCTCATGCTCTCTCTCATTGCCTCTCTCTTAAATAAATAAATAAAATCTTTAAAAAAAATTATCCAGAAAGAGGAATAGTGACTGTTAACCCCAGATGATTCTCATGATAATTGGGACTTAGAGTCTTTACCTTTTTTGAAGACACTATGACAGCATCTTTGTTTATGCAAAGGATAGTAATATATTGTTAGGCCAATAATAAATGTGTTACTTTAGTTTACTAGAATTTAGAATATACGTACAAGAGCGTGTATAAATCCTGTGATACCACAGATCTGGATTCTCTCAGTTATTGGGCCGTTGGTAGCTCCAGTGTGCCCTCCTCTACGCTGCTTTGGGACTGGACCTCAGCAAACTATGTTTCTCTTTTGCCCGCCAGTTTCCTGTGAAGTTCAGAGTGTGGGGGAACTAGACTGAGATTAAAAGGCTAGAGGAGGAAAAAAAAAAAGACTACCTTCTCACTCTTTCTGCATCATGTCAATAGCAACAGACCTTTATCACAGCAATGCAGTTGGTTCCAGCCTCCAATTTTCATTTCTGTCCCCAAACCAGCTTTATCATGTTACTTCAGAGGTACCAGAAGCAGGCCAGCTGGGCCCTTCGTCAAGGGTTGGAGCCTGAGACCCATAGAGCCTCTCTCCCAGGCTTGTTCTTTTTTCTTTTTTTTTTAAGATTTTATTTATTTATTTGACAGACAGAGATCACGAGTAGGCAGAGAGGCAGGCAGAGAGAGAGGAGGAAGCAGGCTCCCCGCTGAGCAGAGATCCTGATGCGGGGCTCCATCCCAGGACCCTGGGATCATGACCCGAGCCGAAGGCAGTGACTTTAACCCACTGAGCCACCCAGGCGTCCCTCCCAGGCTTTTTCTTGAACAGCTTTATGTGGATACCATTCACATACCATTCGATGTGCCCATTTAAAATATGCCTTTCAGTGTTTTTTAGTGTATTCACAGAGCTGGGCCACCATCAACACAATCCGATTTTAGAACATTTTCGCCATCCCGAGAAGAAACCCAGTATCTATTGGGAGTCACTTGCCACCCCTTCTCCTGCCCAAAGCAGCCATTGTTTCTATGGATTTGCCTATTTGGGGCATTTCATGTAAATGAATTCATACAATTTACAGCCTTTTGTGACTGGTTTCCTTCACTTAGCATAATTTTTTAAGAGTTCATTCATGCTGTAGCCTATACTTCACTCCTTAGGGCAGAATAATATTTTTGTTCAGCTGTTCATCAATCAGTAGACATTTGGGTTGCTTCCACTTTTTTGCTTTTGTGAAGACTTATACTGTGAACATTTATGTACAAGTTTTGTGTAGACCTATGCCTCCATTTCTCTTGGGTGTATATCTCAAAGTGGAATTTCTGGGTCGTATGATATTTTCCAAACTTCTTAATTCTGATGATCCTCTATCTCTTTATTGTATCCCCACAACCCCAGGAGTTAGCATCTCCACCTTCAGTTACAATCACTAGATGAGCTCTGTGTGCCCTTTCATCTTTTCTAACCTCCAATACTGTGTGACCAGTTCCCTATATTAAGTTTCTTCAGTTGAAGGACCTAGTATTTTTTTTCTGGATTTTTTTTTACTAGACCCTGGATAATAGAATCATATGAAGCATTATAATCAGTTTATCCATCTTCTTTGAGCAAGGACTAGAAATCTCTTAAAACCTCAGCCCAGCAGATATAAATAACTCACACATAATGAGAGCTGTAACATCAGCATATATTTCTGTTAGTAATGGGATTTAATTGGAATCCACTGGAGGAGTGACGACACTATGATAATATTTTAAGCATCTTTCTGAAATGGTTTAAGGCCAGTGCCACTTAAACCCTGGAGGAAAATTCATTTCTTCATTTCTTCCTTCCCTTATTTGTTTATTCATTTGGCAATTATTTATCACTTAAGTCAAGCCAGGCACTATTCTAGGTGCTGGTGAGATAGTAGTATGTAAGATATACAAAACTCTTAATCATAGAGTTTATATTTTAGGGGGTATAGCTCAGTGGTAGAGCATTTGACTGCATAGAGTTTATATTTTAGTGAAAATAAACAAGTCAGTACAAATGTAAGTGTCTGATGGTGAATAGTGATATGGAGAAATTTAAAGAATGAAAGGAAGATAAATAGGGCTGGGTTTGGGGATTCGTTTTTTAGTAGGCTGGTCAGGAAAAACTCCCCTGTGAAAGTAACATGTCAACAAACTCCCAAAGGAGCTGAGGGAGAAGGCAGGGGATTATGGGGGGGGGGGGTGTTCCAGGCAGAACAATAGCAAGGCTTCCCTTTCAAGGCCTTGAGTTGGGAAGATGCCTGGTTTGTTTAAGGAACGGGAAGGAGACCAACCTGGCTGAGTTGATTCCAGGGGGAGAGCTATAGGAGAGACTGTCAGAGAGGCAATGTAAGATTCAACCTAAAACACTTTGTATGCCATCACAAAGACTTGGGCTTTTATTATGAGAGTGGTAGGACGCCAGTGGAAGGATTCTAATGAGGGAATAACATAACTTGACTTATATTTTAACAAGACTACTCTAGCTTCTGTGTTGAGAATACATTATGGTAATACAGCAGGAAGGCAACAATCTGAACAGAGAATATAGTGAGAACAATGATGAAATAAGTAGTGGGACTCTGTATTTGTTGACAGAGGGCAACTGGTTCCGCCATCAATGGTCAGGGAAGCTCCTCTCTCTACAGTCAGTCTAGAAATGTGTGAGATGAGTGAGAAGTCAAAGATGACTTCCCAAATTTTAGTCTGAGCACCTGGAAAAATGAATTCCCTATTATTGAAACAAGAAAAACCTGTAGGAGGAGTAGGTTTCCAGGAGAAATCATGAATTCAGTTTTGCTTATACTAAGTTTGACATGTCTGTTAGACATCCAAATGGAGATGTCAGGAAGTCAGCTGTATAGACAAATCTGAAGTTCAGGGGAGAATTAACTGGAAATAGGAATTTGGAAGTTCTTGATGTATGTATAATATTTATAGCCATGGAAATAATCTAGGAGATTAAGTGAGGATTTTATGTAGAAAAAGAACAAATCCAAGGACCGAGGACTGGGGAAGCAAAACATTCAGCGGTCAAGGAGACAAGAAGAAACCAGTAAAAGGGACAATGAGTGGATGTTGAGATTGGAGGAAAACCAGAAGTATGTGGTTGTCCTAGAAACCAAGTAAAAGAAAGTTTCAAGGAGAATGGTGTGATTAACATTCTGGCAACTTCCATCTGGGGCCTCACGATACTATGGATGTATGGAAACATACATCAAGTAGTTAGATCTCTGTTCTGTGTGAATTTGTATTTGTTAAGACTTTGCTATGTGTATTTGCGATGACGTGGATGGAACTAAAGGGTATTATGCTTAGCGAAATAAGTCAATCGGAGAAAGACAACTATCATAGGATCTCCCTGATATGAGGAAGTGGAGATGCAACATGGGGGGTTGGGGAGGTAGGAAAAGAAGAAAAGAAACAAGATGGGATCGGGAGGGAGACAAACCATAAGAGACTCTTAATCTCACTAAACAAACTGAGGGTTGCGGCGGGGAGGGGGTTCGGGAGAGGGTGGTGGGGTTATGGACATTGGGGCAGGTATGTGCTATGGTGCGTGCTGTGAAGTGTGTAAACCTGGCGATTCACAGACCTGTACCCTGGGGTTAATAATACATTATATGTTTATTTAAAAATTTTTTAAATCAAAATTTTTTTAAAAAGCCAAAAGCAAAACTCTATTAAACTTATATTATTAAATGTATTTAATAGAATTTGCTAGAAATCTTCTTAGAGTCATTGGTTTATTTAAGTGGCCAACTAACTATTTCTTAGTTGTACACACCATTTGTTCTGAGGTAGTTTGTTTTACCCAGATATGAGTCTAAGAAAATCTCAGTTTGTGCATATATATGTTATGTAAGTGTGTATGTATATATATATATACATATATATAATTTATTTTGAATTAGTTTTTTAAATTATGTGTTTCTTCAATAAAAATAGCTTTTGTGGTAAAAAAAAAGACTTTGCTATGTGTATATATGGCATAAAATAGGTCAATTACTCATTTCCTATAGAGATATTATAAATAAGTAAAATAAATTACTATGGTAATGAGGCTATTTCATAGATTATTATTATCGCTCTGCCATGGTAAAAGATTTTGATCATTTGTCTTCAACAGGTGGTTCTACAACAAACTTTGTGTTGTTCTCTCAATTATATCTTGAAGCAAAATACAAGGAAAAAATAGAAATGAAATGTATTAATTGGATACATAAGCTATTGTATGGTAACTAAAACACTCAGTGGCTTAACCAAGGTATATTTCTCTCTCATTAAAAATCCAACATGCGGGGCGCCTGGGTGGCTCAGTGGGTTAAAGCCTCTGCTTTCGGCTCGGGTCATGATCCCGGGGTCCTGGAATCGAGCCCGGCATCGGGCTCTCTGCTCGCCGGAGAGCCTGCTTCCTCCTCTCTCTCCCTGCCTGCCTCTCTTGCCTGCTTGTAATCTCTGTCTGTCAAATAAATAAATAAAATCTTTAAAAAAAATCCAACATGGTTGGCCAAAGAGGGTCTTGTCATCTGATTTAGGGACACATCATGGGGGAGATGCCACCATCTTGTAGTTGCATCTGGCCTCCAAGGGTACAGAAGCAGGAGAAGAGAAGACTGAACAATTGGGTGGTTGCCTTTAAGGACGTGGTTTGGGAATGGCTTAGATAGCTTCCACCAACAACCCAGGGGACAGAACCCAGTTTTGAGGTCTCAGCTTTGAGGAAGCCAGGGAAATGAGTCTTCCTGTCTGCCCAGGAAGAGGAAAATACAACAGTTTGTTGAACAGATAGATAGCCTTGTCTCTGCCACAGGAATGGAGAGTAAGGAAAAGAAAGACATCAATAAAATAAGTTTCTTTATAAGATTTCTAATTGCTTTGGTTTAGAACTGAATCTTGTTTCTTTCTTTCTAGTGAATTCCCTTTCCTCTTTTCGAGAACTTGAGGAAAACTTACTTTCTTTTCAAACCGTGTGACTTGAAGAGACTTAAGAATTCTGACATCATTTACACACACCTGAGTTCCTTGAGCAGAAGTATTTTTATATGAAATATATTGGCTTATGTAAATTATTTATGGTTTTTCTTTCGTATCTTTGGACACAATCAGATACAGCCCAGGAAACTGCAACGTAATGAGATAGGCTGAGAAAGGCAGACGCTCAGAATAAATGAGATCTGTCATCTAGAGCACAAACGGCGCTGGGAAGGTAGGCAGGGGCTGAGAGGCAGAGTGTGAAAGCCTGTGTGTGCTGATAATGGGCAAAATAAATAAATGGCACCCAGCCAAGCATGAGGCACTTAGCAGTCCGGCATGGAGTGCATTTTAACAGGAAGGCTAGCGAAGATTCCACAAACAGCCCAAGCTCAGATTGTAAGCAGATAGAACAAAGGTCAACAAGCAAGCCAACGGCCCAGCTATAAGACCACTCAAAGATAGTTCTCTGGTCTCCAGAAAAGGCAAGGACCCAGTCCCAGGAAGACCTTTGAAATAAGGTGAGAGGGAGGGGAAACAAAATGGTTTGAATTAGAAAAGCGGGTTATAGGCACAGGACATAACTTAAAAGTTCTCAGCATTGCCTACACATTAAAATTATCTGGGGAAGTTACCAGCAGCCCCCCTGGACCAATTAAATCCTCGGTGGGTGGGACCTCGTCACCAGAGATTGTTCTAGCTCCCCAGGTGGTTCCGTTAAATGGAGGCTGAGAACAGATGAGCAGCAGGTGGGAAGTTATACATCTGTAACTTTGTAGCTCATGTCAGGACTGGTTAAGAGACCAGAGGTCTGGAAATCCACAGAATAAAAAATGTCTCTTGAACCGCTTACTTAGCTGGGCAAATATACATGTGTGTAAAACAGACAATATTCACAGAAACTGGCATCTTATTTGGCAGCTGTTCTATGGTCTGATAATGCCTACAGAATCATTTTAATGGGGAAAATACATTAGGAAGTTATAACGGGTTCTTTCCACTTTTGACTTGAATTTTAAAATATCTAAACTACCGAAAATACTTGAAGATCTTGTTATTCAAAAGGGGGGCTAGATAGCTGAGGGTTTCTAAAAGAGGGGATCTTGTTGGTAATCAAGACACTCAGTGTAAGCCTGGAACTATGACGCGTCAGCCGTGCTCACTTCTTAATAATGACAACCAGGTGTCATCCCCATTTCACCCAAGGCATCAGTCTTAGCGCCCGCAACAGTCCAAGAAGATGAGGGGAAACAGTAGTACCGTCTTAATGTTTCCATCTCCTCCTTTCCCTTGCTAATGCCACGAAAGTATAACACAGTCCAAAACACTATTGGGGTTTTGAGGGCTCCACTTTGAGACTGTAAATGAAAATAGTGAGAATTTTACAAGTGTGGCCTCAGGAAATGAAATGGCCATTAATCATTTCTGATGATTAAGATTTCTATGGTAACTACTTCCTTTCTTTCTTCATTCACTTGTTTATTTATTCCATCAACAAATATTTTTCTGTCACTGCATGCCAGACACACAAAGATGAATAAGACAACAATGTCTTGTGATAGATCCCATTGCTCCAAAACCAACAAATGCATAAGAGCCCTATTTGTATATATACACTTGCTTCCTACTTTTTAAAAATTAATGAATGGAAATCTGAACTTAGGAAAGGTAGATGAGGATATGATGTTTCTGGCTTCCAAAAAAATTTCATGAAATAATTCACCTCCCAGTTCTTTCAAATTGTGAATCCCTTAGGGCATTTAAGAACTATTGTTGATTGATCACTTGATTAAGGGATTACAAGGAGTCTAAAGCAGCAGTTCTCAACTCTGGTTGAACATTCGAATCACTTAGGAAGCTTTTAAAACATCCTAATGCTGAGGTCCCATTTCAAACCAATTGAATAACAATCTCTGGAAAGTTGGAATTGAGCATCTGTATTTTTTTTCTTTTTTTTAAGATTTTATTTATTTATTTGATAGACAGAGATCACAAGTAGGCAGAGAGGTAGGCAGAGAGAGAGGAAGGGAAGCAGGCTCCCCAGGACCCTGGGATCATGACCTGAGCGGAAGGCAGAGGCTTTAACCCACTGAGCCACCCAGGCGCCCCGAGCATCTGTATTTTTAAAGCTTTCCAGGATTAATCTAAATGTGCATTCAGAGTTGAGAATTACTGCACTGGAGCAAGAGAAGGCCAAATCCTACTGGCCACTTGTTTCTGTTAATAAAGTTTTATCAAAACACGGCCGTTTCCATGTATGTCTCCATCTGATTTCATACTCCATGTATGTCTCCATCTGATTTCATACAACAGAGTTGAGTAGTGTGACAAGCCCACTTTGCTGAAAATGTTTACTATCTGAGATGGCTCCTTACAGAAAAAGCTTGTGGTCCCCTGGGCTGAAGAAAGGAGCGACATTTAGGGGCGCCTGAGTGGCTCAGTCATTAAGCGTCTGCCTTCAGCTCAGGTCATGATCCCAGGGTCCTGAGCAGGCTCCCTGCTCAGCGGGGATCCTGCTTCTCTCCCTCTCCCACTCCCACTGCTTGTGTTCCCTCTTTTGCTGTCTCTCTCTCTGTCAAAAAAATAAAATCTTAAAAAAAAAAAGGGAGAGACATGGAAAATGCAAAATGTCCAGCAACCAAGTAACTGCAGCTTTCCTACCCCCCCTTCTGAATATAGATAAAGCAGCTATTGAAATCATTCTGAATGTTGGTGAAAAGAAGTTATTCTATTGAATAAAATTTGATTTACATGTGACTTAACAGAAGCACGCTCTTCCAGGGCACACCAGCTTCAAAGCCACCCTCCCATTTTTAGCTCTGTGGTACCAGCCTGGGTCTCTGCCAAGGACTTGGCCGCTTCCCAGCCGCTTTGTTAGGCTCAGCCAACAGGGGGCACTAGATGAGCATTTCGAACCTGGAAGAGGAAGCAGGAATCCCTCCTTCCTGTCTGCTTTCCTTTCTGTCAGCTTCATCCTAGCAATGCTTCTTTATCCCCGCGGAGGCTGTTCATCCCAGTAGCACCTGTTGGTTCTACCTTGAAATTTTGCTGACACTCTCAGAACCAGCCCCATCGTGCACTCTTGGAGCTAACACTCACTGTAGAAGTACTTTTCCTAGAGGTCTAGGTCCCAGCTCCATATGCCCCTTCTTAGAGCTCAGAGACAGCAACACCAGCCAGGTATTGCAATCTCCCCAGAGGCCTGAGTCCCACTTCTGGGGGCCCCCCCTCCTTCAAGCATCTAAGTTTTGGTAATGTCAACCTCTTCTCTTCCTCCTTCTTCTTGTCCCCGTCTTCCACCTCCTTTCTCCCCTTCCACTTCCTTCCCTTTTTTTGCTGAGCCATAGAGGTTGTTTGTACTTCCCACTGTTACCACCTCCATGATATGTGTTTCCTTTTTGCCTTTTTAGTTTTCCAATGCCTGGGAATATTATTTATATGAAATTCTCTCTGCTAATATTACTGGTGCTGTTTCTATCTCCTGTATGAGAAAGAGCTATTGTCTATTAAGGACTTAGGAATCATAAATTATCATTGTACCCTATATTTCATAAAGACTGTTGTGTGGGAAATAGAATGCTAAATTTGAAGATATTATGCACTCTCTAATATAATCTACCTACATATCATTAATAATGTCTTATTTATGCACTACATTAAAAGAATGAGCTTTGTCACTGTACATAATATGGGTCATGACTTCTGAGGAAATGCTTCCTCTACTCTTGCTGGGAATTAACAAATAAGAATTCACTGCATGTTTACAATAGTATACACTGTGAAGATGCGATTTGGTGACTCTAGGGGACATTCCACCCTAGCTCGGTCATGCCCAAAAGATGAGTCTCAGACAGAGCATGGGTAAATCAGATAACTTCTATCCATTCACTGAGCCCAGGATATAACAAGTCATTTTATCCTTGTAAGTAAGCTGAAAATTGGAGTTTGTTAAGATGGAGTTAGAGCCAAAAAAGGGCCAGGTGAACTAGAGACAAACTCATCTAGGGATTCTGTTTGGTCCATGATTTGTTCTCTAACATCCATCTTCCCCCCCCCCCCGCTTTTTTTTAAAGATTTGTTTATTTATTTGAGAGAGAGAGAGAACCCACATGCATACCTGTTCATAGGGGGAGAGGCACAATGAAAGAGAGTCTCGAGGACAATGAGACTCCCCTCTGAGCACAGAGCCTGGTGCAGGGCTCTAGTCTCATGACCCTGAGATCAGGACCTGAGCCAAAACCCAGAGTCAGATGCTTAACCCATTGTGCCATCTAGGTGCTGCTCTAACACTAATCTTCTAAGCTGACTTACATGGGCTAGTTTGTTTTCATTTCTTAGTTAAGTTTCCTTTTAGAAAATAGCTGCTTCACTACCACTGGCTACAAAGAAAAAAGGGACAACTAAATACTAGATTTGTAGAATAGAAAGGAGTACACCAAATGAAAGCCCACAGCCCAAATCTGGCTTGCTACCTGTAAATAAAACTTTATTGGACATGTGATGTGATGAGCACTGGGTGTTATACGCAACTGAACAATTATTGAACACTACCTCTGAAATTGATGGTGTACTATATGTTGGCTAATGGAATCTAAATTAAAAATAAATAAAGTTTATGGGATCACAGCCACACCCATTCATTTACATAATGTCTATTGCTGCTTTCACTAACATAGCAGAATTGAGTGGCTGCATGCTCCAGAAAGCCAAAAATCTTGGCTCCCTGGCCTCTTACAGAAGAAGTTTGCTGACCTCGATGGAGAGGAGGAGCAGGTGTATGTCATTACAGCGTGGCATGGTGCCCATTAGGTCATCAGCCACTGGGCCCAAGGGACATTCTGGTTCTCAAGCTTTCCCTGGCAGCCATGTGCCCTGATTAGAATGCCCTTTAGCTCCTCCGCACCTATCTACTACCCTCTACTCAGCTTCTGATCCTGTGTTCCTTCCTCTGTGTCCTTCAGACTCCCCTGGTTAAGTGTGGTTGGGGTCAGCACTATCTCCTCTACTGTCCATTTGTCTCCACCTGGATCCTAGGTTCTTTTAGAAATGGGAAGGACTATGATCCATCCATCCCTGAAGATGTACTTGGTGAGGGCCTTGCCCAGAGCAGCTAATTAATAATGATGGTTTCATTGATCACCACTATCCAGAGTGACTGATAAGAGCTGTCCCAGGCACCCATGCTCTTGTTGGCTTTAGAAAATAGCCCTTTAGCTGTCATCCCCTGCTACTGTGTGCATCCTCTGTGTCAGAAACATACTTTATGTCACCATCCCCAACACAGGTTTGGTCATTTTTAGGTAAAACACTGGACTATACAAAAATGAAGACTAGGAAAGAAGGTTATTCATCTTTGTAACCATCATACCCCTACATAACTCCTGGTTATATTAAGCATAAAGGTATAATGCTAAGGGAAATAAAATGACTGATAGATGATAATAGATAAATAAAAATAGATGAAATTATTAAGGTGCTAAAACTGCCAGAAGACTACTTTCATTCTCCCAAATGATTCTTGTTTTATTAAAATTTTCTCTTTAGTAACACAGTATAATCTATCTTAAGTGCTATGATTCTAAATGGTTTTCATGCTGAGAGTTAAAATCAAGCACAACATTTTAAAAAATGGACTTAGTAAAACTTCATTTTCTCAGAGATTCAGGAAAACAACGCAGGAGAAAGAAGGAAAAAATACAATTTAGGCAGTAGAGTCTTGAAATGTCAAGCAATGACCCTACTAAATGATAAACAAGAGTGATTCGTCCAAGTGCTCAGCCCTGCGACCCAAGCAGCCCCAGCGCCATGCCACTCCAGTGATGCTTTGCGTGTTGTCTCTCATTTTTTCCCTTCTGTAACCTGCTAAGATTTGTTTTCTTCAAAAGCTTATCAATCATCTCTTGAGTCCAACTGCCTGGAGTGAACTGATTGCCAGACGTTCAAAGCCTTAAGGCTCTTGTGGGAGCAAATCAAGGCAGGGGCCTTGACGATTCTTTTTTCTACAGGCTCAACTAAATACCTGACAGAAAAATGAGAGAAGGGGAGCTGAAGGTACTGGTAGTAATTTTTTAAATAAGATGTTCTTTGTCTTAAAACTTGTATTTAGCCAGCAATTCAAATAATATTCCAACCCGGTTGTGTGTGTGCACACGTATACATTTATATAAACATCACTCGGATTGTGCGAAAGGGAACTATGGGGCCAAGCTTACTGACAGCAGTGTTTGGTATCCCGTATACAATGATATAAGGAAATCCAAGATGACTCCAAAATTTCTCTCTAAATGCCTGAAATTCTGAAATTAATAGTCTAGTCCTTTTTTGTCTCAAGAAGTCCATCAGGAGGTCACTTCTCTGAAGTCAGGCACCATACGATGCCTTGTTCACCAGTGTATTTGCAGTCAATGGCATGGTACCTGGCATGAAAAGACTCAACTGTTTGTTGTATTAAGTGAATGGAAAGCACTGCTCTCTGTGTGCAAATGGCAAGGCGATGTCA
>PISX010003927.1:0-31866 GCA_004024625.1 Mellivora capensis
TGTCTCCACCTGGCCTGACCCACCCTTGTATTTGGGCTTTGTTACCTGAGGCTGGTTTCCGGGACTTGTTTTTCCCTGGAGGAAGGGGGGCAGGGACAGTTTAAGGGTTAAACAACAAGGTTATTATTTAGCGAATGGATGGAAGCACTCTGGCTAAATAGGTCCTTACACTACCCACATCTTCCATTTTGTCTTGTAAGTCATACTGTTCCCTCAGTAAATTCTCACTGTAGACGATTTAAAACAACATAGAATAGAAAACATCAAAGTTCCTTTACTTTCCCACTCGTTCCCATTCCCCTGCCCATTTTCTCATGAGGTTCAGACTGTCCATATTTGATCATTTCTGGATTTTGTGCATGACTCAGGGAGACCAAATTATAAAAATAACATTCTGAGTTTTGCTTTTATCCCAAACTCTCATGAAGGGCTTCCTTTTAGTCCCTAAAGAATTTAATCTGGGGGGACGCCTGGGTGGCTCAGTTGGTTAAGCAGCTGCCTTCGGCTCAGGTCATGATCCCAGCGTCCTGGGATCAAGTCCCACATCGGGCTCCTTGCTTGGCAGGGAGCCTGCTTCTCCCTCTGCCTCTGCCTGCCACTCTGTCTGCCTGTGCTCGCTCGCTCTCCCTCTCTCTCTGACAAATAAAATCTTTAAAAAAAAAATTTAATCTGGGGATGGTGTAAGACAGGGTGACCTTTCAGGTAGAGGGGCCGCTGTTCTGAAAGGCCATCGTGATCATAAATGCTTACAAATGATCTACTTCTGGATCCTCTTTCCTAACCCGTGTACGTCTGCTAAGTTCTGTTTCACTTTCGCAGGGGCCTGAGTAGAGCACTTTTGTTTTGATGTGATGACCCTTGTCCTTCCTCAAAACTCTCGGCTATTCCTGAACAGTTTCCAGAATTTTGAGCTCCAGAGACACGGGTCATTAAAGCTGCAACAGAAGCCCGTATCATCGGGCCTGCGCTGCTGGGCCTGCTCCCTTTTGGCCCCAAAGGCTCATGTCCGAGGACACGGGTCTGATAATGGCCTCGGGCAGCTCGGGCTTTTTCCGTGAAGTCCCTGCAGCCACACACCGCTCCGGTCCCGCCTCTGGAATTAGGCCCGCGGGGGTTGGACTGGTGCCGCAGTTTCCCAGTTCTGCAAGCTCAGGCCGAGCCGCCTCGCCTGGCCAAGCCGCAGACCCCACCGCGGGTTACCCTCTGCCTCACAGGCTGGCTCCAGCCCTCCGGGAATGCTGCAGACCAGATTTTTTTTTTTTTTTTTTTTTTACGATCTTATTTGTAAGTAATCTGCACGCCCCACGTGGCGCTCCTGCTCACAGCCCCGAGATCCAGAGTCGCGCGCTCCACGGACGGAGCCAGTGTCATCTTGGGAGACCCCGACCCACCTGAGTTTGCAGAGTGAGACGCGTTAACTGGTCTTCTCACGAACATTTTAAATGCTGTGAAAAGGCCATCTGTGTGCCCCTATCAGGGTGACAATGAGCGTCGCGCTGGGGTGTACACTCCGTGCTAGGCTTGCTCTGGGCAGGTCCCGCAGAGCAGCGCCACACGCGCGGTGACCTCCGGAGGAAGCGACTCGCCCAGGGCTCAAGGCTGGTACACAGTGAAGCCGGGATTGGACAAAAGTTTTAGTCCCAGGACCCACACTGTTACCACTGTGCCAAACGGCCTCTCCCACGTTTAAAAATGTTAACTGACAAGGTTTTGGTCGAAATCGAGCGGTCCTCTGCCCCATCCCTGAGAACCTGTGCGCAGGCCCACGGCCAGGCTTGCCCCATCCCCGTCGCGGCTGCTTCTCCGCAGGCAGATGCTCTCATCCTCCCGCCGAGGCTCTCCCACTCAGCCCCTTGGCGGGCTCTCACCTACCACCTTCGAGCCGACATGTGCTCCTTCAGGTTCCCCAGGATTCAGGGCTCCGCGGCCGCCCAGAGATCTCCTCTGGTGTCCCAGGCGTCCTCTGGCTGGTCGGCCCCCTCCTCGGCTCCGCTCCCGGCTGACCCCCGCCCTTCTGGGCCTGCGTCTCGGGCCAGGCCAGCTCCACACCCGCAGCTCACAGGGAATCTCTGCTCAAGAAAGACTTTTCTGGGTCCTTTCCAGACCTTGTGTGCCGCCCTGCCCCAGGCAAGGACCTACAGAGGTCAAGGAAGACTTCAAAATGTCTCCTGAGAAAATAACCCCTTCCCCCATCCCACCCCCCCTTATCCTCTCCTGCCATCCCAAGAACAGACTCTCTTATCCTCTAACATCTCCAGGCAGTGCTTTCTGGAATTGAAAACACAGGATGCCTGACCTGTTAGCCCAAGACTTTTCTCCGCAATCTGAAGAAAATCCCTTCTCTTTATAATTTAGGAGAGAATACCACCAACTCACCTTCTGGCAGAGCTCCTGGTCTCAACAAAGATTATTAAGGAAAAAGTCTTAATTGAACAATATTTAAAATAATTAAAAGCTATTATTCGGGGCACCTGGGTGGCTCAGTGGGTTAAGCGTCTGCCTTCGGCTCAGGTCATGATCTCAGGGTCCTGGCATCGAGCCCCGCATCGGGCTCTCTGCTCAGCTGGGGGTCTGCTTCTCACCCCCTCCAAGCTCCTGTATGTGTATGTGTGTTTATATGTGTTTATGTGCATGCTACATACATGCACTTGCTCTCTCCAATCTTTAAAAAAAGTGGGGGGGGCTATTACTCAACAGTAAGCTAACAGGCAAGGCACAGCAGTGCCCTGAAAAGCATTGCTTGGTATCCCCTGTCAACCCCGGTGAGGTCAGCCTATGCAGCGGCCTCGGCCTCTCTTACCCAAGCTGCCTTCAGCTCCGGTTCCCCCTTGGCTTGCAGCCTGGCCACTCAGGGCTGCTGCTCGGCGGCCGCCTGCCTTTGTGGGCAAGAGGTTAACCGGTGCGTAATCCCACAGAGCTGTGGGTTTGGGGGGGGGGGCGCGGAGTGTCTCCCGTGGTGCCCAAAATAGCCCCTGCTGTCGTGCGGACAGACCGATTCCCCATTCATGCTTCTCACTTTTAAAGGTAAGAATACAGTGAAGTGAGCTTCCGGGAGCACTCCGTGACTCCGGTGCGCTCCCCGGGATCTGAAAGCTCAGGTCGGACCAGATCCGCGCCGAAGTGAGAGACACAAACCCAGAGTGGACCATGGGCTGCAGCGCCCGTGCCCTGAGGTGCCGCCGCCGTGTTGAACCACGCACATCCCCTCTAAACACACGGCCGCTGTATTTGGAAATCATTTTTGACCTGTTCGAGTCTTTCAAGGGAAAAATTTCAGTGGGTTTTAGCTCATCTATTTAAAAAAAAAAAAAATGCAGCCAAAGGCGCACCTGTTCCATTTGGATTTTTACACGGTTTTGAGAGGTACCCCTCCCAGTTACGTAGACCATAAATAATTACCAAAATAAACTGAACTTTCGACAAGAACCTCCAAAAAAATGTTAGACCATGATTTAAAAATGTTTCTCACTTTGCTATTTTTTTTTTTTTAGAGAAGGAAGGTATTTTGTACTAATATCTCAAAACATTTATTTCATTAACTCTTTTTTTTTTTTGGAGGAGCAAGTACAGGGTGGGTGGGTGGAAGGCAGGGCAGAGGGAGGGGGAGAATCTTAAGCTCCACGCTCTGCAAGAGTCCAACTCAGGGCTCGGTCTCCCAACCCTAAGCTCATGAATTGAGCTGAAATCTAGAGTTGACACTTAACTGACTGAGCCACCTGGGCACCCCAGCCGTTACATTTTTAATGTGTATTATAAACAGAGGCACCTGGATGGCTCAGTGGGTTAAGCATCTGCCTTCAGCTCAGGTCATGATCTCAGGGTCCTGGGATCAAAACCCACATCAGGCTCCCTACTTAGTGGAAAGCCTGCTTCTCCCTCTCCCACTCCCACTACTGGTGTTGCTGCTCTCTGTCAAATAAATAAAATCTTTTAAAAAACAAACTACTGGTAAATGTTTATATAATTCCTTCACCTGACAGACATGCCCAAACTTTTGGAGTCTTAGGACACCAAGGTTCCATTTTAGTTACTAGTGCTACATCACGTATCACACCACATTTAGTGTGAACATTTTATAGTGCTCAGACTCTGTGGTCAGGAATTTGGAAGAGGCACAGAAACGATGAGGCCTGGGCCTTAGCTGGATGACTCAGAAGCTGGGTGTTGCAGTCTGGGTGGTTGATACTGGACGCACACTGGGACTTCAGCCAGGGCTGTTGGCTGGCCCCCCAACCCCGGCCTTTCCATGTGGCTGCTTGGGACTGTCTCACAATGTGGCGACTGAGCTCCCAGAGTGTCAAGAAACAGGACACTGGAAGCTGCCAGTTTAATTCCGGGTTCAGGGACCTGCAGAGCATCGTTCTACCAGGAGCTATCAATCAAGCAATCGCAGAGCTCATATTCCAGGGCAGACGACCTAGACCCGGCCCCTGAATTTAAGAGTGTCAAACAGTTTGGGAGCGTGATGCAGAACTTGCCTGTAATTTAAGACTGAGGCTCAGGTCACCCCCCTGCACTATCTGGGTGCAGAAAGACCACGTTTACGGAGCTGCCGAGTTTCTCTTTCGATCTTGAAAGTAACCTCAGCTTGGCTGGTATTTAAATAACGTGGGAATCTTTCTCCTCCTGGACCTTTCTCGCCCTGTACTTGCTCTTTCTCCTCCTGACCTCCGTATCCTCACCTTAGTTTTCCCCTCTGTTCGCAGATCCCATAGGAAGGGCTCCTCTCCCTGGACCTGATCCCCCTGAATACAGATTAAAGCTCTCCGAACGGGTCAGCTGCCTTTCCAAACAGACTCTCAAACCCAGCTTCAGTGTCTGTCTGGGGGAGACAGTGCTGGAGAGGAAGAGAGGAGAAGAGGAAACGGGCTTGGCTGGGTGACCAGATCACAGGAAGTGTTCCTTTTGCACAGACCACCGGCGACTGGCTGTATCCAGCCTGGGAGACCACGGGTAGGACCCGAAGTTAAAGCAGACGCCCAGGACGGTAAAGAAATGGAAATCACCGCTAAATGGAGGCTGAAAAGCTTAAACAGCCAAAGTAGAAAGTGACGAGAGCGTCTGCACCTATCTGAGAGCTCGTCAGGGGCAAAGAGAAAGCGGAGGTGGTGGGCTCTTCCAGGAGAACAAGAACAAGAGAGTTTCAAGGAGGCAGTTTCCAGCGGTGGCCCGAGTGAGAGTGGTGGTGGCAATGAGCGGAGAGTGACGGATGAGGTTTTGCAGAATGACTCGACAGGACTTGGCAAGGAACTGGCGGGGGCAGGCAAGGTCAAAGGAGAAGGCAGCGTCAAAGTCTTGGGTTTGGGGGTTGGACATGTAGAGGCCCTTTTCTAAGTTTCCTCCTAACTCAGACACAGATTCTATACAATTTCAAGTTATAATAGGTGTCTTGGGGCTGAAATCATGAATTTCCCTGGGTGAAGGCTGCCGAGGTGTACAGCCCGTTCTTGGTGTAGGTGAGACACGCCGCCCTTCAGCCGATCAGGGTTCTGCCCACCCTCCTCGGTGTGCAGTCCTCACCAGGAAACCGCTTCGAGACAGCCGGAGTCTTCCTGGTGCCTCTGCCTCACCACGTGTCCCGGTTACTAAGCATCCTCCAGCCGGTGCATGAAAGCACCTGGGGGCACGTGCAGGGCCAGCGTCCCTCTGTACACCAGGCCACGGGGTACGTGAGGCAGAGCCACTTAAGACACCAGCAAAGAACCCGATGTGATCAGTTTAACAATCTCCAGCCACACCCTGGGAACCAGCTGCTTGAAACATGTTTATTGAGCTAGTCACTAGGGCACAAAGGAGGCTGGGAAAGCTGTTCCAAAAATACAGAAAACTATTGGGCTCTTTCCACTCAGCACAGAGAGGCAGTGCCTCTCCAGGACTGAAGTAAAGCCCCCACCCCCTCCAGACACAGCAGAAAAAGGCCCCCTCCTCAACACAGGGACAGAGCCAGGGAGCGTTAGGAAGGACAGGGGACCCAAGGCTTCTCTATGCCAGCGTCATCAGAGAAAAGGGTTAGGTTAGGAAGGCACAGCCCACCTCTCCTTCCCAAGGACCAGGGTGGGGCCTGGAAGTAATGGTTCCTTCTGCTGTGTTCTCCCGGTTGCCTTTTCCAAGGTGAGGGGGGGAGTGGAGGTGGGGAGGGGCCCAGGATCCTGTCAGAAATCCTGTAACGGGAAAGATGAAAACAGAGACAAAACAGCCCAAAGGGCAAAGAGGTGACGGCAAGCTCCTCCAGGCGACCTTTCTAGTTCTCCTCCTACCCTGCCCCCACAGCTACTCCTAAGCTTCCTAAAACAGCAGAGAGAGCAGCCACGCCTGTGGCCTCTTTTTCCACCTACTGCTCTGGCACACGGGTTACCCACCAGCACCTCCCAAAGACACACGGTGCCCATAACCTGTCTTCCGCAGCCTGTGTGGGGACACTCACCTCAAGGTTCAGCTCTGTGGAATCTAAGAGGTCCAGCCCGTGCTCACTGGGGGAGGAGTGCTAGAGAGAGGGGGCGCAAGTCAGATGGGCCCTCCTGTCCCACGGCAAACAATAACCAAGGTGGGTCCCTACACCCACCCACGGGGGTGGGGGGAGGAGAAGGGGACGGTGGGCAGGAGGTTCAGACCCCACGGTGCCGCCTCTCCTGGTGTGCCAACTGAGTCCCTTAAATTTGTTCAGTTTGGAACCCCAGACTGGCATTTTCCCTGAGGGATCTTTAGGAAAGACCTTTTTTTTTTTTTAAAAGATTTATTTATTTGACAGAGATCACAAGTAGGCAGAGAGGCAGGCAGAGAGAGAGAGAGAGAGAGGGAAGCAGGCTCCCTGCTGAGCAGAGAGCCTGATTGGGGGGGTGGGAACCCTGGGATCATGACCTGAGTTGAAGGCAGAGGCTCCAACCCACTGAGCTACCCAGGCGCCCCAGGAAAGACTATTTTAATAGATGCTTTGCTCTCTAGTCTGTTTGAAGACATCATTGTTTTTTCCCTTCCGAGTACAAAACCCTCCATTCCCCTGAACTATTCTATTCTGCCTTTTTTTTTTTTCCTCCAGAAAGAACAGAGAAGGGAGGAGAGTAACAGCAGCAGACCCAGAATCCTTTTCAGTTCACAAGCTCCCTTTGAAAGATGCAGAGGCCGAGGAGTTAAGAGACGCTAACTTGGGGCGCCTGGGTGGCTCGGTCGGTAAGCGTCTGCCTTCGGCTCAGGTTGAGATCCCAGGAACCTGGCATGGAGCCCTGTGTTGTGCCGGGCTCCCTGCTCAGCAGGGAGCCTGCTTCTCCCTCTCCCACTCTCCCTGCTTGTGTTCCCTCTCTCTGCCAAAAAATAAATGAAATCTTTAAAAAAAAGAGAGAGATGCTACCTTGACAAGGTGGTGGAGCCGAGGACTCCCATCACCTCACAACTTCCTTGTGCTCCTGCTCGTGGAGCCGCTTGCTGCTGGGGAAGCAGGTGGATTGGGGTGAGTGAAGGAACTGAAGGGAGCAGCGAGGGACGGTGGGACCCAGGTGCCTCCACCATCTCTAGCTCTGGGACTGCTTTCAATTCTTAGACTCAGCGGCAAAATACTTATATGGAAATTAAGGGCAGGGCGAGCATTATTTGAGTCCTTTGTGGCATTTTAAGTTGGTTTTCCCTCCCTTCTCTAGTAAAAGTCCAAGCAGAGTACAAAGCAACTTACAAATCTCCCTCCTTTACTCTGTGATTCTTAAAAAAAAAAAAAAGTCCTGAGCAGCTTTCAGAGAAAGGGCAGCAGCAGGACAGCAGAGGAAAGCCGTTCTGGCTTCTGTCCTGGCGGCCTCCAGTTCTGGAGGAGAAGGGAAGGCCGACCGCACTCACCGGGTCTGCGTCTTGCCATTCTTCACTTAACTCGTTGTGACCTTCCAACTCGTCCTCATCCTCTTCCATCAGGCTGAGTCTGAGGACAGCAGCAAAGAGCGGGGGAGGGGGGGGGCTTCACGCTGCTGTTCACAGACCAGCCCGGAGAGTCTCTGGGAGGCACCCGGGGGAAGGGGGAGGGCAGCAGAGGTGGGCGTGCAGGAAAAGGGCTCCGGGTCCCCCCTGCTGCTTCCACCAGAGCAGCTCTCCCCCGGTCAGTGCTGCGTGCTGGAGGCACATTATCCGGGAGGAAGGGATCTGTGATTTAAACACGTCCAAAAAGCACGGGCACAGAAGCAGTGGGTTAGGGGAGAAACCCTCACAGTGACCGCCAAATGTGAAGGGGGGACGGAACGTGAGGAGACGCTCACCGGGTCAGCCGGGTGCCCAAACCAGGACCTGGAGGGTGGAGCAGAGTCCGGAAACGCCGTGGAGGACTCGAGAACCTTGACCTCTGGTTACTTGAGAGGGGCTGGCTGTTGGGAATGAAGTAGGATCAGGGATGGGGATAAAAGTAAAGAGTAAAAACGGGGCTTGGGGGAATGTCACAAGGGAGAAAAGCATGTAGGGAGAAAGAAAATCTCAAGCTAAGAAAATGGGAAAGGCACAGGGACGGACCCAGAAGGACGGAGTGCCTTGGGAGGATGGAGAGAACAGAAATGGCAGGGTGGAAGCAGCCAGACACCGAGACCAGATGCCCGGATGCTGCTGCCCTTGGCCCTCACCCTTGGGTAAGCTCCGGTTCTGAGCTGCCTTCTTCCTCTGCCTCTCCCAACCCCCTCAGAGGCTGCCCCCTCTTCACGGCTGTGGAGGTGAGGGTGGGTGAGGGGGGCATGCTGGTCAGCTGCAGGCTCTCCTCCTGGGACGGACGGACATCCTCCCTCTGCCGCCTGGAGGGGCCTGCCGAGAAACAGGTGTGCATCTTTTAAAAAAAGAAAAGGTGGGGGGGGCGCCTGGGTGGCTCAGTGGGTTAAAGCCTCTGCCTTCAGCTCAGGTCATGATCTCAGGGTCCTGGGATCGAGCCCCGCATTGGGCTCTCTGCTCAGTGGGGAGCCTGCTTCCTCCTCTCTCTCTCTCTGCCTGCCTCTCTGCCTACTTGTGATCTCTGTCAAATAAATAAAAATCTTAAAAAAAAGAAACAGGTGCGCGTATTCACTGCAGACCAGGTATGGCCACAGATGGCTTCCTACGTTTTTAAGACCCGCCCAAGGTCTGGTTCGTGAAAGTTAAGAAAGAAGAGAGTGGAAAACCTATATGGCCTGGTTATGTTAGGACTGAAAAGGAGTATATCCCTACGTACTAAAAAGGCTGACAACATGGTATCTAGGACTTGTTCAAGGAAAACAAAAACAACAACAACAACCAAAAAAGGCTTAAAATGGCTGTCAAGTTGGGGGGCCAGAGTCACAAGGATGGAAGCAGGAGGGCTAGTGAGAACAGAAAAAATGGGTCACTAGATTTTCTAGAAGCCAGGAAGAATGAGACGACCGCCGTGCCAGCGTGCTGATCTGAAGAGGAGCCCCCGGGGCTCACGGCGTTGTTTCCTGCAGAGACCCGAGAAGGCAGAAGAGGAGGGAGAATCCAAGTTTATCTCAGAAAATAAATCCTTAAAAAAAAAAAAAAAGCCAAATTGAACATAAAAATAAGCCACACGCATGACTTTGTATCCCCAGGGAGGACCAGGTGGACCTTCCTCCTCTCCCCAGCCTCTCCTCTTCATAGTTTGGGGCCCACGGGCTCAGCCCTTCGGCCTCCCCCGTCCTCCATCGGTACCGGCTTCCTTAACCACGTGGGCAGGTTCACATTTTTAAACATCAACTCCCAAATTTATCTCAGGTGTCTGTGTCAGCACGGACTCCCATGCCCAGCTGTCTGTCCAGCCTCTTCACTGGCAACAACATGCCCATACTCAGGTCCCAGTCTGCTCAGGCCCCACTTTCCCCATCTCCGTTGGCAGCCGTGCCCTCAATACCAGTTGTTAGGTCAAAATCCTTTCTACGGGCCAAACCCACCCTCCACCCCGGTCTCAGATCCCACATCCGGTCTGTCAGGAAATCCCATCAGTGATTCGTCAGAAGTGTATTCGGGATCTGGCCACTTCTCCCCACCTCCAACACGCCCCCGCCCCCCTGCCGTCTACCCACTCCACGGCTTCCTTGCTGGTCGCTTCTGCCCTGGCCTCTCTACCGCCAATTCTCGACACAGTAGCCAGAAGGATCCTTTAAAAACAGAAGGCAGGTCCTGTCACTCCTCTGCTCAAACGCTGTTTTCCCATTTCACTGCTGGGTAAAAGCCGGCGTCTTTACTCGGCCTCCTATGCTCTGGGCTCCTCCAGTCTCCTGGGTCTTACATCGCACATCCTCCCTATTCGCCATCTGGCCTGCTTGGCTGTGCTCAGAACATGCCGGGCACACGCCCTGTGCACTGGCGCCCCTCCGGGTGTGCTCTTCTGTATGCACCAGGCACGCCCTCCTTCCCTGCAGGCTTTGCCCCACACTGGGAGGCTCGGCCCAGCCTCTCCCATCCCTCAGGAGGAGATTGCGGCTCCTGCCTCCCCGCTCTTTGCTCACCCTCTTCCTGCCTTCCCCCCACAGCACACGGCACAACCCGCCACTTCTCTAAAGGAGGGATGGGTCTTTGTGTGCACTGCCCTATGCCCAGCACACAGCGCTCAGTCGGGATCTGTTGCATGAGCAATAGAAGCTGTCTTTTCAGGGTGCTCCTACTCTTACAAACACTGTTTTAGGCAAACTGATCGATACATCCGCGTGCTTGGCTGGCACATGCCTTCCCGCGTCCTGCTTGGGCCGTTCGTAGCTGCTCGGCTGCGCCTTCCTCTGTGCAGCTCACGGAAGTCTCACCCGTTTCTCAAGCTCCCGCTTAAATTCCATCTTCTTGGTGAAGCCTTCATCAGCTTCAGATCAACTAAACTCGGAGTGATACCTTCCTTCCCTGAATTCTATAGCGCACATCTGTCAATTCTTAAAACCCTCAGGAAGTCATCATTCACAGGTGACTATTCATAACTTATATTTTCTATAAATGTATTTGCTCTATCAAACGGCTGCTTGAGGATCCTTCCCAGAGTCTGAAACACCTACCACAGTATCGTGCACAGACTAGATCCTTAATATTAGTTCACTGATCAAAGGAGTTTCCTGGTGATATAAAAATACTTTCAAGTGGTATACAAAAGACATAAAAAATATTAACACTCTACCTCACTCTACCTCACACCATATACAAAAATTTACTCAGAATTGATGACAGACCAAAGTCTAAGAGCTAAGACTAGAAAACTTTTAGAAGAAAACACAGGTGTAAAATCTTCATGATCTCAGATTTGGCAATGATTTTTCAAGCTATGACACCAAAGCACAAACAACAAAAGAGAAACTAAACAATTGGGATTTCTTCAAAATTAGGAACTTTTTTTTCCTTCAAGGCAATGAAAAAACAACACACAAAGTGGGAGAAAATTTTTGCATATCATATATCTGATATGGGACTTGTATCTGGAATATATAAAGAACTCTTACAACAACAAAAAGACAACCCAATTTAAAAATGAGCAAAGGAAAAACCCATAGGGAATATCATTCTCACTGGGGAAAAGCTGACCACCTTCCCACTGAGATCAGGAACACAACGAGGATGCCCACGCTTGCCACTGTTGTTCAACATGGTACTAGAAGCCCTAGCAGCAGCAATCAGAAAACAAAAAGAAATAAAAGGTACTCAGATTGGCAAAGAAGAAGTCAAACTCTCTCTTCACCGATAACATGATACTTGTACTCTTTGGGGAAAACCCCAAAGTCTCCACCCTTAAACTATCAGAACTCATACAGCAACTCAGTAATGTGGCAGGATACAAAATCAATGCACAGAAATCAGCTGCTTTCTTATATGCTAACAATGAAACTTAGAGAAATTAGAGAGTCAATTCCACTTACCATAGCACCAAAACCTATGCATAAGATACCTTGGAATAAACCTAACCAAAGAGGTAAAGGACCTGTACTCTAGGTGATAGCGGAAATCTGTGTTCAAAGGTGGCTGACCAATCCAGTCGGGGAATCCCAGTCCTGGTCCCGGTCCCATTCCGGGTTTGCCCTCCTGCCCTGCGGGCAGCAGGCACAAAAGTGCCACATACACAAAAATAAAAGTGTATAAACTACCCACTTTGTGCTCAAGACCTTTGTTTGAGCTCAGACCTTTGGAGATCACTGAGCCCATGGCGTTAAATAAACCTCCTGCCCTCCAAGATCTCCGAGTGCCACTTGGTTCTTCCGTCAGCCAACCTAGCCCAGGTTCCCTGACCAGGAAACCCAAACATGCTGGCCCACTGTGGCCACTGGTTTGGGGGCAAAGGCAGGGCGGTGACAGAACAGGGTCTGTAACAGAGAAGGCGCACCCTGCCTAATTTTCGGCAGTCTCCCACCTGTTTGCCTCGGACCAGGCCTGATGTTCCTGCCACACTCGGGGAGACTTGGCAGGTGAGGACCTGGTCCCAATGTCGGATTATGGTAAGGCCTGGGGCCGCAGGACCAGACAGGCCCTCTCGTTGGGGTGGAAGGGGAGCCTGATCACCGCCCAGAGACCTCTTAGAGGTCTCACAGGTAGGGACTCCTGGGGAGGGAGGGTGGGTCCCTCAGGTCAGGAACCTCCTGAAAAGGGGAATAGAAAGGGATTTCTGAAAGGAATTCCACAGGTCAGGGCCTCCCAGCAGGGAGGACCCAGAGGACAGGAACCTCCACCAGGGAGGAACTGTAATAACTTCCGTGTGAATGCATGAATGAATGAACAGCCTGTTTGTGTTTGTGGCTCCACGGTCTTGAGGCTATGGAGTCTGAGTGGTTCCCAACCTGTTTCCGTGGTGACCTCATAGAGTCTAGGGCGGGCCCTTTGGGGCACCAGTCCGGGGTTTATACGGACTCGCTATGGCTAAGAGGCACCCAAGTCTCCTCCGGGAGGGCAGACAGGTGGGCATCTGGGCTCTCCTCCGGAAGGGCACCCACCCTTTGTCTGTCTCTGTGCCACCGCACACGGGAACATCACTACAGGATCGGGGCAGAGTAAACCTATGGTCCTTGAGACCATGATCAAAAATTTCGAGAAGGGGTTTTCAGGAGACTATGGAATTAAGACGCATCCTGGCCAGTTAAGAACACGATGTGAGTTAGAAAGGCCCACGTTTGATGTTGGATGGCCTTCAGAAGGGACCCTGGATGTCCCAGTGGTTTGCTGGGCGTGGCGAGTTGCAACAGGAGAGCCAGGACACCCTGACCAGTTTCTGTACATTGACTCCTGCCTCGGAATTGCCCAGACCCTCCCTCACTTGGGTGAGGTTCGCTTACAGGCCAGGGTCTTAATTGCCTCATCCAAGCGGCCCAGAGAAGACCGACAGAAGCCCCAGCCTCCACAGATCCTAGCCGGAGATCCCGAGGATGATCCGATCCTGCCCCCTCCGTACACACCCCCAAGGCTGTCTATACCTGCCCCCCCACCCAGTTCCAGACATTCCACCACCATCCGTCTCCCCGGTGCCCCAGGCCCAAAGGATCCACTTTCTCCAGGACCAGCAGCCAGGCTGCGCCCTAGGCCGGGCACAGGCGCTCTCCAAATGCCAGTATGAGAGATGCGAGAACCCGAGAGGCATGATGAACACAGGACGGTCCAACCTGGATGTCTTATGAGGCTTTCTCCACCACCCACCTCCTTAACTGGAAACAGAACACCCCATCCCACGCTGAGAAACCACAGGCTACGGCAGACCTCATGGAATCCCTCTCCGTGACTCATCAGCCAACCTGGGAAGGCTGCCAACCATTACTCCGCACCCTGTTCCACACAGAGCAAAGGAGGACGATAACGAGAGGAGCACAGCGGTACCCAGAAGAGCGCGCACCGGCAGGAGTCCCTGACCCTACGGCTTGGGCTAACACAGCTGCACCCAAGGAGCGCCCCCCATGGGACTCCACCACAGACGAGGGGCAGGGACAGGCCCGCATCCACAGATGGAAGCCTTCCTCCGGGGAATCCGAGCAGGAGCTAAGAAACAGACCCTCCGCTTGACCCCGAGGCACAGGAAAGCCAACAGATGGTGAACACCTCCTTCGTGGCTCAGGCCACCCCAGACAAAAAACAAAACAAAACAAACAAACAAACTTCAAAAACTAGAGGGTTTCACCAGGATAAACATCACCCTGCTAACAGAGGTTCCCAATACTGTCAACATGAACAGGGACGGCACAGCCGAAAGGGAAGCCAAAAATAAGTCGGTCTCACCACTGCCCTGAGGAAAAAGGACGACACAAAAACAGGGAGACCCTGACCACCGACAGGGAGGAGACCCAGAACCCCCTTAGCAAAGGATCAATGTGCCTACTGCAAGGAAAAGGGACACTGAAAAAACCAATGTCCCAACCTGGGGAAGGCTCAAAAGCCCAGCCGCTACCAAAAACCCTTATAGGCCTTATAGGCCTGGCAGGAAGACTCAGACTGAGGAGGACTGAGCTCTCTCCTCCTTGGCCCCCATGAGCCCGTGGTCAGAACAGAAGTAGGGGGCCAACCAGTGACTTTTATGGTTGATACCGGGGCCGAGCACTCTGCTGTCACCTCCCCAGTGGCCCCTTTCAACAAAAGAACTGCTGACCATCCTTGGGGCCCCTGGGACATGGGCAATACAACAGCCCTTTTGCCAGGCTCGTCAGTGTAAACTCGGAGGCCACCCTGGCTAAAAAGGGATGATGGGTGATGCCAGATGGGCGCGTCTTCATTCCAACAGCAACAGGAGGGCGTCTAGTCAAGGAGTATCACCAACTCACCCACTAAAAAAAACCCCTGCATTAGAGGCCGTCCTCCAGAAGCACGACAAGACATCAGCCAGCCGCCAGCCGCCAGCCCTGTGCTGAGTGATCAGCAAGCAACGCACATCACGTGCTAAAAACAATGCTCGGCCTGCACCGCAGCCCCCGCCAGGCGTCCAGCGGGTGGGAGTAACCCCTTTGGAAGATCCAGAAATAGACCTCGCAGCCGTGCAGCGGAGCAGGGGGTTCAAATATCAACGAGGGATAGTGTGTGTATACTTTTGGGTGGGCTGAAGCCTTCCCAACCGGGACGGAAGGCAGCCGAGAAACAGCCGGTCCCGTGGCGGGAGATCTTGCCCCAGTTTGGCCCGCCACCATCCACGGTGACGAGGAGCCCGCGCTTGCAGCAGACACTGCACAGGTCTTAACCAAGTCTCTCAATGTCACCTGGAGACGCTACACTTCCTACCGGCCCCAAAACTCAGGGAAAGTAAAGCAAATGAATCACAACCTCAAGGGAACCGTAGCAAAGTTTTGTCAGGAGGCTAACCTCCCATGGCCAGATATGCTACCCCTGGCCCTCCTGCGTGCCCGCTGCACACCCGGGATGCTAGGTTTCTTCCCTTCCAAATTAGTGGATGGACGGCCTCCCCCAGGAAACTTTTCTCAGGTTGGGGATAAAAAAAAAAAAATAGACAACTTCAGGCCCTGGGGGCCACCCTAAATAAATTATAAAGACACACCACTGAAAGGCCCCCAATCTCTTTAGGGTCCTGGGTACACTCCTTCCAGGCAGGAGACTCAGTCTGGGGCAAAGACTGGAAAAAGGACCCCCTCAAACCACAGTGGATAGGGCCTCCCTCTTTTGTTCTAACCACCCCTACTGCCCTTGGAGCCTCAGATGTCACTCCTGGGTCCACCACTCCAGGGTAAAAAAAAGCCCATCACCTGGACAAGGAGCCACACCAGGGGAAAGTCCTGCCAAACTCCACAGACTTGCCCCAGCTTCGTCTTCGGCAAGACCCCACCAACTGATGGACACCTGCTCGCCGCGGTCCCTAGCTCTCATCGGCATGATACCCTTCATGCTCGGAGTCGGACTCTGTAATATTTCTCATTCTGACTGGACTTCCTGCCAGAGACTTGCTATTGTTGTTTACTGGGCGATCCTAGGGTGTATTACTGCACTTACTTGTCCATAGGCTTTACCTGCTGTCTGTCTAGCCACGATGGCTCCCTCTAAGGTCACGGACCCCACTTTTACTGGCTCTCTGCTGTCTACTCCTAACCGCACGTCACTATGGTTTTCCTGACCCCAGTCAGTCCTGGTCTTCTGCGACCTGGCGTGTTGTTCCTCCTCCCTGCCTTTAGCTTGCCCAACCTGGCGGGAGGAAGGGGGCAGATGCTCGTATCACTGTTACTGGCAAATGGACTTTCCAGCTTATCCCCCTCCATCCTGCGCCAGGGCCCCCACTGACTTCTTCCACCTGGGATGGACACACACCAAAGGCTGACCTCCACTTAATGGGCCACCATCTTCTTGATGATTAAGTCCATGTTCACCCCGAGCCTTGAAGTCAAACCCCAGAGTGAGACAAAAAATAACTCGCCCTGGCATATCCCGGGGTCCCCATCCAGACACAGCAAACATGGGTAGCGCAACGGTTAGGTATGATTAACGCCTCCTACCAAGCACTTAACCACTCAAACCCACCCCCAGCGTCTGACTGCCGCATCTGTACAAAGCCCAGTCCCGTCTAGTACCTGGGTGTCATCCTCAACCCCTTCACCGTGTCACCTCCCACCTCAGCACCAGGAACCTCATACTATCCCTTTCTGGGCCCGGTACCGCTGTGTGGAAACTCTTCCTCTCCTGTCACAGGCCCCAGTCGGCTCTGCGCACCTGACGCCACTCTCCTGGCTTGTGATCAAGGTGTGTACACCCGCGTCCCCCTGCACAATCAGTCATACACGCTTGTCAGTCCCTTACCCGATCTTTCAGTCCTCCCGGGGAGCGACGCTCCGCTTACACGGAGACCTCCTAGCCGCCCGATGCTCCCCCACAGCCATTCCCCTGCTCGTGAACCTGATGGCCGCCGCAGGAGCTGTCCTCAGTGCCACCAGTGTCGGGATGTCACGGGTTCGGTACCAGGGGCTAGCTCAACAACTCACGGCGGATTTTTCTGCCCTTACTCAGTCAGCCTTGGCCCTGTAGCGCCAACTCGATTCGCTGGCCTCAGTGGTCCCCCAAAACAGGCGTGGGCTCAGCTTGCTCACGGCTGTGCAAGGGGGACTCTGCCTCTCCTATGCTAATGAGTTGGGGGTGGCCCAAGAAACTCCGACCCAGTCACAGAATGAGTAACTCACTGGTGGGAAGCACCCCAGCAGATGACTTGGTGGGATTCCCTCTCACAGTGGTTCCCTTGGTTCGCACCCTCTTAGGCTCCCCCTCACAGGAGCCTTCTGTCCTTGCATACTTACTGCCTTTATTAGGCTTATCACGGCTCGAATTGGCAAGATCAGACTCCACTTGCTCCTTACTCACCACCGCCCCGTTGGAAAACAAAGATGATTCCCTCTAACCTAGGGGTTTAAAGGGGCATCAAAGCAGGGAATGATAAGGGAAATCTGCAGTCTAAGGTGCCTGACCAATCCAGCAAGGGAATCCCAGTCCCGGCCCCAGGGCCATTCTGGGTTTTCTCTCCTGCCTCACCTGCCGAGGGCACAAAAGTACCATAGATACAGAAGTACAAGTTTATAAACTACCCCCTTTGTTTGTGCTCAGGGCTCAGACCTTTGGAGATCACTCTCCTCTGAGCCCGCCAGCGTTAAATAAACCTCTTATCCTCCAAGATCTCCGAGTGCCGCTTGGTTCTTCCACTGGGCAATCCCGTCCAGGTTCCATCACACAGGAACTACAAAACACTCATGAAAGAAATTGAAGACACAAAAAGATGGGAAAATATTCCATGCTCATGGATCGGAAGAATAAACATTGTTAAGACGACTATGCTGCCCAGAATAATGTATACTTTCAACACCATCCTAATCAAAATACCAATGGCATTTTTCAAAATGCTGGAACAAACAATCCTAAAATCTGTATGGAACCAGAAAAGACCCCGAAGTGCCAAGAAAATGTTGGGGGGGGGGAGGCAAAGCTGGGGACATCACGTTGCCTGGCTTCATGCTTTACTACAAAGCTGTGATCACCGAGACAGCATGGTACTGGCGCAAAAACAGACACATAGACAAGAGGAACAGAATCTTTGACAAAGCAGGAAAAAAATATCGAATGGATGAAAGACAATCTCTTCAATACACGGTGCTGGGAAAACTGGACAGCTAAATGCAGAAGAATGAAACTAAACCATTCTCTTACACCATACATGAAGATAAACTCTAAATGGATGAAAGACCTCAGTGTGAGACAGGAATCCATCAGAATCTTAAAGGATGGGGCGCCTGAATGGCTCAGTGGGTTAAAGCCTCTGCCTTCAGCTCAGGACATGATCTCAGGGTCCTGCGATGGAGTCTCGCATCGGGCTCTCTGCTCAGTGGGGAGCCTGCTACCTCCTCTCTCTCTGCCTGCCTCTCTGCCTACTTGTGATCTGTCAAATAAATAAATAAAATCTTTAAAAAAAAAAAAAAGGATCCTAGAGGAGAGCATAGGCAGTAACTTCTTCAACATCAGCCACAGCAACTTCTTTCAAGACAGTCTCCAAAGACAAAGGAAACAAAAGTGAAAATGAACTTTTGGGACTTCATCAAGATCAAAAGCTTCTGCACAACAAAGAAAACAGTCAACAAAACAAAAAGGCAACCCACAGAATGGGAGAAGATATTCGCAAATGACACTACAAAGGGCTGATAACCAAGATCTATAAAGAACTCAAACTCAACACCCAAAAAACAGATAGTCAAGTCAGGAAATGAGCAGAAGACATGAGCAGACACTTTTCCAAAGAAGACATACAAATGGCTAACAGACACATGAAAAAGTGACCAGCATCATCAGCGCCATTAGGGAAATTCAAACCAAAACCACATTGAGATACCACTTTACACCAGTTAGAATGGCAAAAATCGACAAGGCAACAAATGTTGGAGAAGTTGTGGAGAAAGGGCAACCCTCTTACACTGTTGGTGGGAATGCAAGTTGGTGCAGTCACTTTGGAAAACCGTATGGAGGTTCCTCAAAAAATTAAAAATAGAGCTTCCCTATGACCCAACAATTGCACTACAAGGTATTTACCCCAGATACAGATGTAGTGAAAAGAAGGGCCATCTGTACCCCAATGTTCATAGCAGCAAAGGCCACAATAGCCAAAATGTGGAAAGAGCTGAGATGCCCTTCAACAGATGAATGAAGAAAATGTGGTTCATAAACACAACAGAGTATTACTCAGCTATCACAAAAGATGAATACCCAACTTTTGCTCAACTTGGATGGGACTGGAGCAGATTATGCTAATTGAAATAAGTCAAACAGAGAAAGTCAATTATCATATGGTTTCACTTATTTGTGGAACATAAGGAATAACATGGAGGACATTAGGAGAAGGGAAAAATGAAGTGGGAGAAATTGGAAGGGGAGACAAACCACGAGAGACTATGGACCCTGGGAAACAAACGGAGAGTTTTAGAAGGGAGGGGGATGGGGAGATGGGTGAGCCTGGTGATGGGTATTAAGGAGGGCACGGATTGCATGGAGCACTGGCTGTTATACGCAAACAATGAATCATGGAACACTACATCAAAAACTAATGATGGGGCACCTGGGTGGCTCAGTGGGTTAAAACTTCTGCCTTCGGCTCAGGTCATGATCCCAGGGTCCTGGGATCAAGCCCCGAGTCGAGTCGGGCTTTCTGCTCAGCAGGGAGCCTGCTTCCCTTCCTCTCTCTCTGCCTGCCTCTCTGTCTGCTTGTGATCTCTCAAAGAAAATCTTAAAAAAAAAACCAAACTAATGATATACGGTATGGTGACTAATGTAACACAATTAAAAAAATAAGTAAAAATGAGCAAAAGGATTTCAATAGACATTTCTTAAAAGAAGATACAGATGGTCAACAAGCACATGAAAAGATGCTCAACATTACTTATGAGGGAAATGCAAATTTAGGCAATGAGAGACTACCTCATAACCACTAGGAGATGGGAAAAAGAAGAAAGACAATAACCAGTGTCGTCAAGAATGTGGAGAAACCAGGGCCCTCATACATTGCTGCAGGGACTTTAAATGAGGCAAGTACTTTAGAAAACCCAAATTTTTCACTCCTGGGTACATCTCAAGAGAATTAAAAACATGTACTCAGGGGCGCCTGAGTGGCTCAGTGGGTTAAGCCTCTGCCTTCAGCTCAGGTCATGGTCTCAGGGTCCTGGGATCGAGCCCTGCATCGGGCTCTCTGCTCAGCGGGGAGCCTGCTTCCCCCCCTCTCTCTGCCTGCCTCTCTGCCTACTTGTGATCTGTCAAATAAATAAATAAAATCTTTAAAAATAAAAACATGTACTCAGAAATTTGTACATGAATGTCCAGAGCAGCATTATACGCAGCAGCCAAAACGTAGAAACCACCTTACGGAAGCAACCCAAGTGCCCACTGATAGGTGAATGGGTAAAAGTATACGGTATACACATACAACAGAATCTTACTCCACTTTTTTTTTTTAATTTATTTGTCAGAGAGAGAGGGAGAGAGAAAGCGAGCACAGGCAGACAGAGTGGCAGGCAGAGGCAGAGGGAGAAGCAGGCGCCCTGCCAAGCAAGGAGCCCGATGTGGGGCTCGATCCCAGGACGCTGGGATCATGACCTGAGCCGAAGGCAGCCGCTTAACCAACTGAGCCACCCAGGCGTCCCTTACTCCACTTTTATTAAAGAGATTTGTGACAACATGGATGGACCCCAGAGTATCATGCTAAGTGAAATATCGGACAGGCAAATACAAACAATGATAGAATTTTACTTATACATGGAATTTAAAAAACAAAAGAAATGAACAAAAGAAGCAGAAACAAAGCCATAAATACAGAGAACTGATAGCTGGCAGAGGGGCGGGGGCATGTGAAATGGATGAAAGGGAGTGAGGTACAGGCTTTCCAGCTGGGAAGTGAGGAAGTCACAGGGATGAAGGGTACAGCACAGGGAATACAGTCAGTGGGACTGTGACAGCATTATAAGGTGAGTGATGATCGCTACGCTTACAGTGAGCACGGCGTAACGTATAAAGTTATGATAGACTTAGAGAATCACTGTGTGGTACACCTGAAACTAATGGAACTTTGTATGTCAACTATACTCCAATCAAAAGAAAAAAAAAACCACCCAAATATCCATCAGCTGACAAATGGATAAATAAAATGTGGCACAGCCATACAACAGAATACTATTTGGCCGTGAGAAGGTATGAGGTACTGGGGCGCCCAAGTGGCTCAGTCAATAAAGTATCTGCCTTTGGCTCAGGTCATGATCTCAGGGTCCCGCGATGGAGCCCCGTGTCCGGCTCTCTGTTCAGTGGGGAGTCTGCGTTTCCTTTCCCTCTACCCCCCCACCCGCCGCCCAGCTCATGTTCTCTAATTTTAGAGAAAAAAAAAAAAAGGTATGAGGTACTGATATATGCTAAAACATGGATGAACCTTGAAAACATTCTGCTGAGTGAATGAAAGCAGCCACACAAGGTCACACAGTGTACGATTTCACTACACGAACGTCTGGAATAGGCAAATCCAGAGACAGGAAGTAGATGAGTGATTCTGCCTATGGCTGAGCGATTGAGAAAGTGAATATTTTAAAATGCTCAGGGACGGGACGCCTGGGTGGCTCAGTTGGTTAAGCGGCTGCCTTCGGCTCAGGTCATGATCCCAGTGTCCTGGGATCGAGTCCCACATCGGGCTCCTTGCTCAGCAGGGAGTCTGCTTCTCCCTCCGACCCTCTCCCTTCTTGTGCTCTCTCTCTCACTATCTCCCAAGTAAATAAACTCTTTAAAAAAAAAAAAGAAAGAAAATTAACAAACAAACAAAAAAAACCCTTAGATTATAAGATAGGTAGTGATCGGAAAGTTAAAAAAAAAAATTATGAGGGTCGTATAAAAATCTTTAAATCTGGTAAATAACAGAATACCAGATGCAAGGAAGGGCCCCCCCCCCCAAATGTATAGATTTCTTCATTCAATCTCTGGTTTTATCATCAGTTTCAATCTGATTTTTCACAAACCTTTTCTATTTCGGGTTGGCAGATAAACCGTGAAGAAAACGAATACCCCTTAATGAGAGCAGATGCTCAGTGAAAGATTTGTTTGACCGGAGACAGAAGTCTGAAGGAGGCAGCAGGCCATATGCTGCTTATCTAGGAACTGGCCGTGGAGGAAGAAGGGGGCGCCGGATACGGACAGCCACACTTGCGGCACTTTACCTTCGGTGCGCCTCTTCTTGGAGCGGGGGTAGCCCTGCGGGCTGGCCTCTGCTGTGTTCTCCGCAGGGCTGAGGGAGTGGCAGTAGGTGGTGACTGGACCCCACGGACAATCAAGTGACTGGGAGACACGCTGCAGACACTTTCCCAGGTAGGACAGTCTGAGGAAGGAGTGGGATGAACAGGCTGAGTGGCTCGTGGGGCCCTCCTCGGTCCCTTCTTCCCTAATCCGGATCCCTGTCCGCCCACCCACTAACTTACAGCAGCTGCTTGTCCTGATGGAAGAGTCGGGGGGAAAACTCGGAAAGGAGCTCCAGGAATGCCAGGTTTGGGGGCTGACCAGAGGAGCCAGCTGGAGGAGGCTCAGACAAGGAGAATCTGATGCCTTCCCTTGGTTGAGCAGAATGATTTTAGGAAGATGGTCCCTCTTCCCTTCCCTCCCAGGGCCGAAGCATCCTGTCCAAGGGCACCTTCCCCATCCCTGGTTTGTTTCCCAGAATCCCCATTGGCCGGACAGTTCCTCTTCGACATCCTTATTCCTCCCTCCAAGACCAGGCTTGCAGCTCTCCCTGCACGCAGCCTCTGGCTCAGCCCTCCTAAGAAAGATCCAAGTACCCTGACCTCCAACCTTCCTTACTTGTGTAGCGTGACCACAAGGTCACGGTTCTGTAGTTGCTGGGGTCCAAAGCTCAAGGCAAACCTTCGGGCAAGGTCACGCATCTCACTGAAGGCCGGAAGTTCATTCAGGCCCTGGGGCCCCTGCTCCTGCAGCAGTTCCGTGTACAGCTGTGTCCAGGAAAACACGGTACATTTGGGAAAGGGAGGAACAAAGTGGAAATAGAAAAGTACAGCACTCCCTTCTCGGCCCAGAAATTCTGAAGGGCTTGGGATGCCATTTGCTACTTGTACTCTTTCCTCCCACAACCCTGCCCCTACCCCTGACCCCCTGGGGTAGAGAGCGCCTTTACCCTTGCTCTGTAACAATACAAATGTCTGTAGTAACTGAAGGGACTAAGAGACAACAGACTAAAAGAAAATTAGGAATTCCTATCAGTATACTGTTGGTGCTCCTATGTCCTAATAGCTCAATTTCTGTGGAGTGAGGGTGGAAACTGCCCATCAGCTAATACTTTCCACAGACCTACTAGTTATGAAGGAGACTATCAAGTAGAGTCAAAGTAAATCAGAAGGTCCTGTTCATAAGGATCTCACATCCTCTCACATCCTACGTGGCTGAGGGCGAACAGACAGTTGGCGGGCTAAGGGAGGGCAAGTATCATCGGTCTGAGGTGCTCCAAGCAGAAGGGCGTACCTGCTTGAGGCTCAGCAGCAGGATTCGGGAACAATGACTGCGGTCAATCTGCCTTGCTCTAGTTAATGTTTCCTTGATAATGTCACCATAGTCATTGTAGAACTGAGGGACAGGAAATGGAGAAGATCAAGTTTGACCATAAGACAAGACTTCCCTTTCTATTTCTTCTCATCATGTGTCCTTCCTGAACTATCTTAGGTCAGGAAACATGAATTGAAGTATAAAACAACTCGGACTGGACCTGCTCTCCAGCCAACAGGTACGGGCCCAAAGACATCAGGGTGTAGACAAAATAATAAGGGCTCAGGGCGGAGTTTCTTCCCTTATCTTGGGGAAGAAGAGTATTAAGCTTGCCAGTGTCTGCTCTCTTCGCAGCACTGAAGCCTTCACTGTTTGCCTTTCCCCCACTAGAACAGAAGCTTCATGAAGCAGGAACTCTACTCTGCGTTGCTCAATGCTGTGTCCTTAGAGCCTGGAATGGTATCTGGCCCAGACTAGGTACTCAAAATATACATAAAAAAAAAAAAAAGCAGAAATCATTACAATGGCGAGTCAAGGAAACTGAGGTACACATCCAGATATCTTGTAAGGATTGATTCCCTCTTCCATTGTTTTAAAAAAAATTTTTTTAAGTTTTTTTTTTAATTTATGTGACAGAGATCACAAGTAGGCAGAGAGGCAGGCAGAGAGAGGGGGAAGCAGGCTTCCTGCTGAGCAGAGAGCCTGATTCAGGGCTCGATCCCAGTACTCTGGGATCATGACCTGAGCTGAAGGCAGAGGCCTTAACCCACTGAGCCACCCAGGCGCCCGTTTTTTTTTCCCTTCTCGTATCACACTCCAGTTTATGGAGGCGGCATTCACAGGGGGAAAAAAAAAAAAGATTCCGGATATAAAGAATAAGATTTTCTTTCCAATGAATTTAATCCAAACAGCTTTCTTCATATGCTTATTCACTACTAACTCTTCTATGTTCCTTTATTCCAAACTCTTATTCCTCCCACTTTCCTTCAAGCCTGATAGCATCACCTTCCCCACCCTCCTTCCCAGAGTGCTCCAGGATCTGAAGTCCCTGTGCTCAGCCTGAAGTCACTCCACTGCACCTTGTTGTAGTGTTTGAAGACGTCCGAGGCCGCATCCATCTCCAGGACCCCATAGAGCAAGAGCTTGCAGAACCCGGCCAGGAGGCGGCGCCGCTGGTGCAGCTGCTCTATGTGCACATGATCCTCCTGGGAACGGCCTGACTCACAGCAAACGCAGAATGGAAATATCAGAACCACAGATTTAGGACTCCTGCCCTTAAATGCCTGAGCCAGGCCCAAGCCCCAGACCCCCTCCTGAGCCCCAGGTATAGAGTCCTTGTACCACTGCCCAGTTCTCCGGGCTGGATGAAGACGTGGTCCATGAGGAAGCTGGCTAGCTCAGACTGGAGAGTGGCTTCAGGAAAAAAGACAAGGGGTCTAAGGAAATCACGACCCCCTAAGATCATCTGAGGGCTGAAGATGAGAAGTAGATCACTTAGTAAGATAAAAGCCTGTTGGGGAAAAAAGAATGCTTAGAAAAGATAGGATATTGATCAAGACAGAACTTACACACAGCTCATTTCCCCTTGGAACCAGGCTTCCTTGGACCACAGGGAGAGTCATGCCTCCTTGGTCCCCCTCGAGTACATGCTAACCTGCTCCTGGATGTCAGAATCCACATCTGAGAGGCAGCTCTGGCAGAGTTCACAGAAGGCCACCATCCTCCCCTTCAAACTCAGCAGCTGCTTCTGTGGAGACAGTGCTCACGGAGGAGGAATGGAGACACAGGCCCCTCCCTTCCCATCTCCCTACTCAGACTCACACTCACCTGGGAGGCATCGGATTCAGAAAGGTGGGTTAGTGTCCAGAGAATGGAAAAATAGACAAGAGTCAAGGCTGGCAGGATCACCTGAAACAACCAAACGTCACCAAGTGGACGATCAGGAGAGTGAGGAGTAGATAGGGAGCGAGGAAGAAAGGGAAGGACAAATAGGCAACATACACCCGAAGAAGTGAAGAGAAACAAAAGCAGCGAAGAGAGAAAATGAGATTAGGGGACACCAGGTTCCTTCTCTGGGGAGTAAAGGCATGGATTCTGGACAATCTCCCAAGAATTCTATCTTGGACAAGCATGCCACTGCTCCCTTATTTATCTGTCAACTCCTAGAATCCCTCAACTTTGTCCCTCACTCCCAGGAAACCAGAGAGGACGGCTGCTTCCAGGCACTGCACAGTACAGATCCCCCTCTAGGGTGGAACGGAAGGAATGACATGCACAGGACTCTCCTCTTGCATCTCCTCCACAGCCCCGGGACTGGAACTGCCTGGGGCCGCCCAGAACACAGAGCCCTCAAGGACTCGTCTTGGACTCGTCTCGGACTCCTCTACTTGCCTGGTGAGGAACCTCTCCTGTGTCCACAGCCTTCCGGAGGAGCCGGTAGCACGGCTCATAGAGCTCCCAGCGACTCAGGTCATGGGCACTTTGGGGAAAAGGGGACATTACACAGGAACAGCACTGCTGGCATCAGCGCCACAGCAGCAGCAGGAACAGGAGAAGGGACCGGTGAGCGGCTCACCCGTAGAAGGCAGAGAGGCGCTTCAGAGTGGCTGCCAGGCTGTACACCTCATCCTCGTCTAGGAAGGGTGACTGAGGAGGAAAGAAGATCCACGGTGGGATTTTGCCAAGAAGTCGCACACCCACGTTCCCCATCTCATGGCCTTCTCTGACCCAAATTTGGGGTGTCCCGTCTCTCAGCTCCAGGCCCTACCTGCAGGAGCTCTTCGAGTTCCTGCTGGAAGCGGTCAGTCAGCAGGTCCAGCAGCTGGCTGCGGGCAAAGTCCACCCGGCCGAAGAAGGTGAACTCAGGGTTACAGAGCAGATAGAGGGCATGAGCCCCTGCCTCGAGCACCGCTGGCTCCGCGTGCTTCACCACCACCTCCTGGAGTTGCTGTAAGAACAGCTCCAGATGCTGAGAGAGAGAGAGGTGAGAGAAGGTAGCATGGAGGGGGAGCCGGCGGGGAGGGGGTGGGGAGCAAGTCTTCCGGGGTACGGGAGAGCTGGGGGAGATAAAGAAATCCGTGAAAGCATTAAACTTCAAGGATAAGATGCCTGTGAAAGGGAAGGCTTACTGACTTTTCTGGAACCCAGGTTCTTGAGAAGAACCAGATCTTGGTGGTAGAACCTCTGGCCCTAGCAAGGAAGCAGCACGGTCTGTGAACGGCAGTTTCTTCTCTCACCTTCTCCAAGCGCCTAGTACAGTAGATGTTGAGGTCAAAGTAGTTGAGAAGCTGGAGCAGGGGGGCAACCTTCTCTGCATCAGCTGAGAACTGGAGGGATTGAGAGGGAGCGCTGTCTCCTAGCTCCCGTGCGAGCCCCACTCCCAGTCCTCACTTTCTTCCGTTCACTGCTCTTTCCCAGATCCTGAATGCTGGGGCAGCTCTACCTTGGCCAGGAGCTGCGGGAGCAGGGGGATGAGGTGCTCGGTGAGCTTCACCTTGTCATCGGCTTGGGTCTTCCGTTCTTTGGGGGTTAAGCCCTGGAATGAGACATTTGAGGGGTGGAGGGAAAGATGTAGAAAAATAGTGAGTCCAGAGAGTGTGGATGTGTAATCCTCTTCCCTATGATCTCATCTGCCCAGGAAGGGAGAATTCATTTGGCAGCTCCTTCAGATCTCTTTTTTTCCCCCCAGAAATGGAAATCTTTGAGGGGCAGAGAAGGGGCACTCAAACCCAGCACTTGAGGATAAAGATGGACAATGCCTATCTGGATTTAATATTGCTAAGCAAACCACCCGCCCTTCCTGCCATACCTTCTTCCCAGTGATCCGCCCCACAGGCGGGTGACCCTCTGAAGCTTGCCGAACGCTGGACACAAGGATTTCTATCAGCGTGCTCTCCTGCACATCGCCCAAGTCTGGGTTGGCAGGAGGATGAAAAACAGAATCACAAATTAGTCGCCCTCCATCTCCAAGTCACTCCGACTCCCCCACTGCCCATAACACCTCTGCCTTTTTAAAACTCCTGGCTTCCTACTAGGAGGTGAAAGGTCTCCTCCTCCAGCTATCACACGGCACGCACTCTGGTCCTTCTCCAGCAGCAGGCTTGTCAGACTCTCCCAGTCCTTCAGCTGAGACCCTGCACAGTCCCACAGGCTGTCTACTAAGTAGGCAGCGTGGTCATGGAGCTGTGGAAAAAGGTACGTGGGTTTTTTTTTTTCATTTTTAAAATTTTATTTAAATTCAGTTAACATAGAGTGTAGCATTAGTTTCAGAGACAGAGTTCAGGGATTCTCGTCAGTTGTACGGAACACCCAATGCTCATGACCTCACGCGCCCTCCTCAAAGCCCAGCACCCAGTTACCCCATCTCCCCTCCAGCAACCCTCAGTTTGTTTCCTACAGTTAAGAGTCTCTTATGGTTTGTCTCCCTGATATTGTCTTATTTTATTTTCCCTCCTTTCCCCTAAACCCCTGTTTTGTTTCTTAAATTCCACATACGAGTGAAATCATAGAATCATCTTTCTCCAACTGACTGACTTTGCTTAGTTAGCATAGTACCTTCTAGTTCTACCCACATCATGGCAAATAAGATTTCATTTGAAAAAAGTACATGTTAAGTTATTGAAGCCACATTGGAAAATTCCGGTAAATACTGATAAACCATGTCTTTCCTTCCTGCAGTGCCAGCTCCCATTCTCTTCCACCAGCGGGTCTCATGCACAACAGCCAAGTAACTCCTTCCCATACGTCACCTCACTCTCCACAAAGAAGGACAGCAGAAGGTGGAAAAAAGTCCTCTGGGCGCGTGGACTTCGGCGTCGCTGTCTCCCACCCTCTGTTCTAGTCTCACACTCAGGGTAGAAGAGCCTGGTAGAACGAACATGGGGAAAAGGCCACGCACGGGAGCAAATGAGGAGTGGGCTCATCACAACAGAGCAAAGAAAGAGTCCAGGGAGAGATGTAAGGGAAAGAGGTACAGAGCCAGGGAAAGCCTCAACGAGTTGAGAAGGGGAAGGCAACACCAAAAGAAACTTCAACGGGTATGGTGGGTGGTCCCTGGGAAGAGCAGCAGCAGATGTAGGAGCGGAAACAGGACAGCATCACAGGAACAAATGAGAGGCCCCTACTCACTTCCAGTACAGAAACTCCCCTGCAGCAGACGCCAAGGCCCGGTTAGAGGCATACACAACAGGGTAGATGCCCTCACAGTCCGCATCTGTCAACACCCCTTCCATGTTCCTGCCAAGACAAAAGAGTACAAACAGGTGGATATGAATGTTGTCCTCTAGCACAACTAGGGCCAGAAATAGAGAGTCATATGAGGATTTGGGAACAATGCAAAAGAGGAACCAAAAAGAAAAAAAAAAAGCAACAAGGATTAACTGACAAACAGCTTTTAAACGATGAGGGGAAGACAAAAGAGCATCGAGAGTTAGAGATGACAGGAAATGTTCCTGGAGATCCCGCAACTCAGGAATGACACCCCCCACCCCCCCGCCGTCTTTCAACCGGTACATAAAGAAGCGCCAACTTATGAGAGGTGGAGGGATAGGACTCGGGGTCTATTGTTGGAAAGGTCAAACTCTGAGACACATGGCTCCCCGTCCCCCAAGACTCACTTCAGGATAACTATTAGTAACCTGACGGCCTCTACTGCCACATCATACTCTCGGTCCATGACCATGGAAACCATCCGGTCCTGTAAGGAGAGAGCACCTCGCTCAATACCTGACTGTACCCATCCCCAAACATCACGCTCTCACGGAATTTGAGATTCCTAAAGAGAAGGCGTGCAGGCAGATGCTGGGATAGCTACAGACACAAAGAGCGACAGGAATGGAAAGAGGAGGTGGGGAAACAGGAAGCACGAGAGTGAGCCAAGCACAAGAGCGCGGCCCAATCTCACCTTGAAGCGGCTGGTGAAGAGCTCCAGGCGGGCCGTCAGGTCCCGGCTGCTGTACAGCGCTTTCAGAGCCTTCAGGCACTTCAGGCGGACTTCTCGATGCTGTCGAGGAAAATGGACTGACTATTCTCTACTCAACCCCCACTAGGCCTTCCTCCCCCTCTGGCAGATTACTCCTTCTGGGCCTTGGTGTCCTGCATGTTGAGGACTTTGGGATGAGTCAGAGATAACAAACGGATCACGGCAGAATCTGACAATCATAATGAAGAGGACCTTGGGCTACCACCCTAGCACTTGTCTTACCAATCCATTTCTTGATTTTCCTAGCTTTCTTGCTTTTTCCTAGGGAAAGTCTTTACTCTGGTCTGGAGGTGTTCAATCTCCTGGATGCTGCCTTCTCTCTTCTGCCTTATCCTACCCTCCCCAATACGGGCATTTTTTTTTTTTAAGATTTTATTTATTTATTCGACAGACAAAGATCACAAGTAGGCAGAGAAGCAGGCAGAGAGAGGAGGAAGCAGGCTCCCTGCGCAGCAGAGAGCCTGATGCGGAGCTCCATCCCAGGACCCTGGGATCATGACCTGAGCCAAAAGCAGAGGCCTTAACCCACTGAGCCACCCAGGCGTCCCAATACTGGGCAGTTTTGAACTCCATGGCCTTCCTTGATGGGCTGACCACTAGTGAAGCTTTCAAATGGCAAAACCAGGAAAAGCTGCAGCATCTTAGGGCAGGGAAGAGGGTGAGGGGAGCAGGAGAAAAGAGACTTCAACACACACCTTATCGTGCAGGGTCCAGCCAATATATTTCAAATAGCTATCAGTGAGGAAAGATGTGCTATAGCTTTGCATCCAAGACCCAATCTCCTCGATGCAGATAGCGCGGATCTCAGGAAGGACATCCCTAGGCACAGAAAGAGAAACTAACCCCTTAGCACCTTCTCTCCAAACTCACTTTCCATCCTCCCACACATCCTCCTGCCGTAGAAGAATCCATTTTCTTCACTTAAAGACCCTGCCCCATGCCTTTCATCCCCTCCTCCCAACATAAGTACATTAAAATTAAACATTTTCTTTCGGTAATACTGCATAAAATTATTGAGCATATCCTCCTTAGCCCTTTTAAAACTGATCTTGGAAGTTAATTTAACCGTTGGCCAAACTCCCACTTGAAGAAAACATTAAAATCTGCTGAAGAGGTCTGGAAAGACAGAGGTTGAAATCTTGTTAAGAGTGAGGGAAAAAACACGGATGCTATTTTTAACTTAACTCCACCCATTCTTTTAAACATTGTAAAACTCCCCTGCCTTTAGCAGAGTGACACAGCAAGCTGGGCTAGGGAAAGATGTGCCAAGTTGCACACCCTCAAGAGAGCTCAGCCTTTTGGCTCTTTGCTCTTGTCCTCTCAGGTCTCCAGCCCCAGGAAGATGGGGATGGGAAGGCCTTCTGCAAAGTTGGAGTAATATCAACAATACCTTACTCTTCTATTTTCGCTCCCAAAAGAGCTTTTAGGAGTCTTTGTAGTTGGGGATGAACTAAACCTTACTAATTTAAAACATCTGTTGTCAGAGTTTTTGCTCCAGCTGCATTAGCGCCAGGACTCACCAAATAACCAGGGGCAGGATGGGGGTCTTGTTACTTTTACAGATTCTATAACCAAGGACCAGCTGCTTCAAAGAGAGGAGCTCATTCACTCACCTGTACCGATGCACAAAGACACCCCTGAAGAGGGCATTCATCATCCCCTCAATCTCCTCTTGATGCTCTTGGAGCTGGAGGATAGGGAGGAACAGGTCGATTTTTCTTGTGCCCACTGGCATAAGGCCACAAGAGTAAACTATGACTTCCATCTACTTCCTATTTATTACAGGACACACTCTGAACCCCTGAAAACCATCTAATTCTAGAAGAAAGTATACAGTCAACTAATGTCTCAGAGGTTTATTTGTGTTTTTGTAAAAAATAATATCTCCTCTGGGTCTGGTTATTCTGGCTATCTTTGGCTATTTAGAGGCGCTAGCTGGTAGTTATACGTGTCTTTGATGAATAACAATTGAGAAAATGAATTTTTAATAAATGGAGTTTGACAGAAAAAGTAGAACTAGCAAAAAAAGAGACGGAAGAAATCAGACCAGTGGTTTTCAACGGGGAGCCTCTCGGGTGACATTTAGCAACTTCTGAAAACACTTTTAGTGGTTACTCCTGGGAGGAGGTACTACTGCCATCTAGCGGATAGAGGCCAGGGATGCTGTTAAACATCCTGCAACGGCAGGACAACCCCCGCATCAATAGTGCCATTGTTGAGAAATCCTGGATTAGATGAATGATAGGTATCAAGGAAGCAGAATGATAAGGGGAATTACAAGAGCAACAAGGAAACAGAATTATAAGAAAACATTCTTTAAGACAACTGACCCTACCTCTTCAATAAATCAACATACTGGGAGGAAAATGGGGGGGGGCAGAAGTTCTATGCAAGATTAAGAGAGACTTAAATACAGAAAATAGGGACGCCTGGGTGGCTCAGTTGGTTGGACGACTGCCTTCGGCTCAGGTCATGATCCC